>JAJEJO010053413.1:0-69068 GCA_020662805.1 Glaucomys volans | reverse complement strand
TGAGAGGTGGTGGGGTGGAGAGAGGAGGGCAGCACTTGAAGCTGGAAGGACAGAGTTTCTCCCAGGGACTGTCAGGCACCAGACACAGTTGCCGGAGGCCAGGGCGTCCAGAGGGACTCTGCCAAGCCACGCCCGGTGCTATGGACAACCCAGTCACATGCCAGGCCAGCCCTCTTGGGAAGCTCCCTGGAAGTCACCCCTCTGCCCCTCTGAGGACCAGACTGGGATCCCCCATGCTTCCCATGTAGACCCCAGGACCCCACCCACTGCCTGGTTCGTCTTGGGTAGAGAAGAAGGCAGTGGTGGTAAGATTTGAACTTGTTCCTATGATAGATGTGGCACTTTGTGGTGTGAGGTGGTCATGGGTGGCAGCAATGCCAGAGATGGCAGTGCTGGTGGAAGAGGAAGAAGAGGGGTATAGAGAGGGTGGTGACAGCTTTGGAAGTGATAGGAGCAGCAACGAGGGCTGAGGGAGATGAAGCAGTGCCTGGGGGGACATCCGCAGTGAGGGGACAGTGCTGGGGACACTGATGGGGATAGCAGTGATGGGATCCCCCTGGACTGGGAGCCCTGGGGCTGAGGGGCACTCACCTTCTTGGCAACAGAGCAGACTTGCTCCGCGGGCAGGTAGTCAAAGGGGAAAATAAACCTCCAGTTGAAGTTGCCCTCGCCACCCAGGGAGCGGTAGTGCACGTCTGTCTTCTGTCTGTGCTCTTCAAAGCCGACCATCCAACTAGACAACACATGCACAGAGGGCATTTCTCATTACGATTTCCACCACAGTGTACACCCCCACCTTAGCAATGAGGAATTATAAAGCTAAATGAACTGGGTAAACAAGATTGCAAAGAGAATTCCCAGGAAACCTCCATGGTACACAAAAGGTGCCATGCCTCGGAAAACAATCTAACGTCTCAGCCACTGTCTCCAGGCGTCCTCAAACCTTGCAATTTTAGCCCAAAGATGAGTGCAAAAGAAATCTGCTAGGAGAACAATATCCCAAGGGGGAGACCCTCCGAGACCCTCTTTGAAGCTTGCTGTTCTCCCAGAGCTCCACCCACTGGGCTCCTGCCAGGACGCAGCAGTAAGGAGCCCTGAGCTAGCGCAGCGCAAGGGCAATGGCACCTCACCCCTTCACATAAATGTCACTCATCTTCTCCCCTGTGATGCTGAGGTCATCCAGGATCACGTCTTTGGTGTTCCAGATAATGCAGCGCAGGAAAAACCTGTGGGGAAGGTAGAAAAACTCGAATCCAAACAGATTTCCCACTAGAGCTGAGCAGCTGGTTTACCCAGGAAGGCCTGAAGCCTGCCTGGCTGGACGCTTGACCAGACCCAAATGAGAGTTGGACTCTGAGGCCCAAATGGCACAAAGCCAGGTCAAAAGGCAACCTGCTGACCCCACCCAGAGCCAACATGACCCTCCCACCTCCAGCTCAGCTGGGAGCCTTGTGACTGGGTCAGTTACCTTCTGGCCCTCCGTGGGGTGATGTTGAAGGGAGGTCCAGGCCGCCCCAGGGCCTTGGGAAACAGGTCAATCCACATCTGCAGCTTTCCCTGCGAGACATGAGCCTGTTTTCCCACCACCCTTTGCATTCAAACAGCTGCTCTGTGCCAGGCACTTAGGAACAGGGAAGAAAAAACTCAGGCCCTGTGGGGAAGAGGCTTACCACTCTGTAGGGGAGGGACCCTAATCCAGGGACTGCAGGGCCCACTGCAGAGGTGAGCCAGCTTCCCCACAGGCCACCAAGTTGGTGGCAGGCTCCCTAGAGGGGATGATGTGTGCTGGGGGGTGGTCTATGTAACGTGGTGGAAGGACAGACAGCAGGGTTTAGTCAAGGGACTTTACATGCCCACCCTCAGCTCCACCCTCTCTGCAAGCTAAATGTGAAATTTGTCCCCATCTTAAGGAGCAGGGATTGTGGTAGCTTGGGTAAAGTCACTTCTGTAGGGTCACAAAGCTGGAAGATGAAGCTGACCTTTAACCTTTTCACTATCTTGGGAAGGCTGGTCACCAAGCCACCCAGGGAAAGGCATCTCCAGGACCACCCTGACCCTCTTCTTATCTGTAACCTTTTCTCCCCTGGGCTTCCTCCAAACCTAGCTCTGGGCTCATCTCTTCCAGGCTCACCCTCCTTCTGCTTGGGAGAGTTCCCATGCCCTGCTTCTGATCCTACCATGGTTTTCTTGGCCCTTTTTTCATAAGGTGCGAGCCACAGGGCTGACCATCTGAGACAGAGCCTCTGACAGGTGGCAGTGGTCAGGGAGACACCATTAGGCCAGAGTAGAACAGTTAGGCTCCAAAATGGTGAACTGAAGTCAGAAGCTAGGCCTATACATGGCTAGAGGGTTCACTGGGATTCACCCCACTAGCACTGAGGGCTGGAGTTGGCCAGGGAAGCCAGGTCCTAGAGGTCCCTCTCATTCACCAGTGGTGACCACTCAGACTGTGAAGAAATGGGTCAAGGAAGGACTGGCCAAATCCTAGGGTCCACAGTGTGCCCTTTGGGTATTCATGCTGACTTTGGGGGGTGCTCTAAGGCTCAACAACTCCAGGACTCAGAGGCTAAGGTCCTACCTGTTCAATGTCTGGCTGCAGAGGACTGTAGAGGGGCCGGGACTCCACGTGCTCGGGAACCAGGCCCTGCTGCTGAAGAACATGCAAAGCCAGACGCTCCTCCACTGGGCCCAGGTGTGGGTTTGGGATCCTTCCAGCCTCTGCCCCAGAGAGAGGACAAAAGTTGCCAGCAATGGGACCCTGAGAAGCCTGGTCTACTAGCCAGCAACCTGAACTTGGTGTCCCCTGGGCCAGAGACCTGACTGGGGGTGATGGTGGTCCACATGCTCGTAGGCACTCACAAGCACACACACAGGGGCATGCACTCAGGTGTGGCCATGTACACACACACACACACACACACACACACACACATGTTCACCCACTGGACCTGCCCTGCCCACTTTAATAGGGGTCCCAGAGAAAGAAGAATGTCACTGCAGGAACCAGCCATCTGGCTCTGTTCGTAGCTGGCTGGGTGACTCTGGGCAGGCTGTTAACCACTCTTGGCCTCAATGGCCTCATCTGCAAAATCAGGCAGATGTGGACCTCACAATTTTATGACCATGAGCCCTGGTCCCTGTTTTCAAGGTGCTCACAGAGCAACAGTGGCCACTGAGGAAATGAGACCATCCCTGGACCAGATGCACACTCCATAGCAAAAGAGGGGGGCGGTGCCCAACGGCTGAGCCTGGCTTAGCCATAACCTGGGAGAGGAGGAAACCAGAACGGGAAGGAGGAGGGGGATCTGGGCATGGAAGCATCAAAGTTGTCATTTCCTTTTATAACCTCAGCACCAGCTCTGACATCAAACACCTCTGAAACAAGCAGGAGGCAAGGGCCCAGCTGGGCCTGTAAACACCTCCGGGTAGTCTGAGCTGCTCTGGGTGGGCAGTGCAGGCCTGGGGCATCCCAGGCACATGGAGAGCATGTGGGGGGATTCTTAACCATCAGTATCAGGCAGAACCAGGAGCAGGGGTGGTGGCACTGCAAGACCTGCTGCCTGCCCGTTGGAGACTTAGGTGCATCAGCGGTACCCTGGGGAGGCGGAAGGGCTCAGAAGATGCATCAAGGTCAAGCTGGTGGGCTGCCACAATTCAAGTAGAAAACTATTTCTCAGAGATGGATGGACCCCAAACTGAATAAAGCTAATCACCGAAACCAGAAGATGAATCCTAACCCTGATCCTGATCTGAGCCAGGCTTCAGACTCACTCCTATCCTTACCCTCATATGGGCTCCAACATGGCCTTGTACAGAGCTCTGACCCTGACCACGAACCTTGACCCTACCCTGACCTCTAATTTTCACAATGATGTCATGGCTGCACAGTGATGCGCAAAACACCAGCGTAGCACATCTGTGCTGCCCTCCGTCCTGCTGACGTGGGTCATATCCACCTGGGCCTTTATGGCAGGAGAAGACCTCATGAAAGAGAGCAAGAGGGAAACTCCTCGTGGTTTGGGGTCATGTGACAGCTCACCTATCTCCTCAATGGTGTACTCTTTATCCTGAAAGGTCACACAGTCAGTCCGGTACACAGGGGCCTTGACCCTGCGCTGCTGGCAGAAGAGGTGGAGGAGCTGGGAGGGGCGGAGCTGGTCCCTCCATTGGTTCGGTCCAGAGCTGAAGCCCAAGTACAAGGCAAAGATGAGACACTCTAAGGACACTGAAGGGGGCAGAAGGCTGGTAATGACCTGTGTACCCTCCATACAGCATCACCCACCCTGCACTTGCATCATTTTATCAATGAAAACACTGAGGTCCAAAAAGCAAAGGACTTAAAAAGCCACAGAATTGGCACTTAGATGTTTCCAATTTCCCAAGTTAGAGAATCAGAACCCAATAAGACTCAAAATGGAGGAAAGAGGTACCATCCACCCAGGAATCCCCCAACAGACCATCCCAGAGTTCCCTGGAAGGCCCAGACGAAGCCCACTGTCATCTCCTTTCCTCCTCCTCCTCCTTCTTCCCTATCTCTTTCTAGGTGCCCAGTTCTCTGGAAGCCTCAATGGTACATTAGAGAACTGGATTATAACACTATGAACAAGAGCCAGGTCCTCAGAGTCAGATAAACAGGTTCCAATCCTAATCACACCACTCATAAGCCATAACATGTGTGGCCTTAGTTTCCTCATCTGTGGGAGTGGCAACAAGACCCCCACTGGGTTCAAGGGGAGAACTCCTGGGAAGTGCTAAGCCCAGGGCTGGCATACAGCAAAGCTCAATAGAGGGTGACTGGTTGTCAGAGAAGCAACCCGCCCCAAGAACATACACACAGTAGGTCTGCGGGAGTCCACAGCGAGCCCCAAACTTGGACAGCAGTCTGTTCTCCAGGTCAATGACTGTCTCCCCAATCTTCTCATCCTTGGAGAGCAGGTCATAATCATAGAGTGTGATCTTGAGGTCCTTCTCCAGAGGCAAAGTGCAGGTCAGCTCAAACATCCTGCAGGAGGGGTAGACTTCAGGACACTGCAGGCCCCCTGATGTCAACAGACCGGGCAAGAACTCAAGGAGGAGCAGGAGGAGCTCAAAGTCCACCCTTCTTGCGTTTTCCTGTTACTCATAGAGCACATCACCTACAGGACAACTGAACAGGGCTTGTTCAAGTGTGTGTGTGTGTGTGTGTGTGTGTGTGTGTGTGTCCCATATAAACTGGACTGAGCCGGTACCCAGAATGAATGAGTGAGGTGGAAGAAAATATTAAAACTGAAGCTTCCACTATACCACCAGGAGACAGGAGATGTGAAACTCCAAAGCCAGGTGCCAGAGCTCTGGAATTTACCAAGTGGGCGGGCCAGTACCCACTCTCTAGACACTTGGGGCAGCACACCAACTTCTGGGGCAGAATGGAAAAAGACTAGTGAACAGACATTTTGGGAGAGAGCTCCTGCAGGGTCCGAGGCCTTGGCTACCACCAGGGTCAAGGTGAAGGTATTCTCCCTCTTCCCCTTGAAATGAATTCCCTAAAGGTGGGAGGCACAAGCCCACTGCCCAACTCATGCTCAGGATGCTAACCCTGCAGAGAGGAGGAGGTGGGGCCACATCTGGGAGGTGCTGCTCTTCCATTCACAGCTGGGCAAGGAACCTAAGTTCATCTCATGGAGGAGGGGGCCGCCTCAAGACCAGACTGGATCTGCTCTGAATCCTGCCCCAAAGGACCTCCCAAGCTTCCAACAGCTAGAGACTATGGAGTGGGCCATCTAAGGACCAGGGGGTAGGAGACAGTCAGCTCAAGGGAGGCAGCATCTCCCACATCACAAGGGGAGGGAAAGAGGGTCGGAGGGTCTCCAAGAGCCTCTTGAAAGCACCCACAAGAAAATAAATCAGCTCAAAACATTTGCCACCCAGAGAGTACCTGAACAACAAGGGCAGTTGGCACATGGAACGGACCCTTCCTCTGACATAAGCTCCCAGTCATGGGGGAGAGGGAGAAAAACCAAGCAGGGGAAGGGGGCAGGCAGAGACCCTCCACACACTCACCCACACACACTGCATCCGGGTACCAAAGAGTGGCTCAAAGGGGAAAATCCTCCCCTAGTGCCATCAGGGTGTTTAAGGTTAAACATGGATGAGTCTGCTGGCTTCAGCCCTGCCACTGTGAGTTTGGGGCTTTTTTAAAGTGGCTGAGCTTAGCAGGGCACAGTGGCACGTGCTTGTAATGCCAGCAACTCAAGAGGCTGAGACAGGAAGATCACAAGTTTGAGGCCAGCATTGGCAACTTAGCAAGACGCTGCCTCAAAGCAAAAAATAAAAAGAACTGGGGATATAGCTCAGTGGTAAAGCACCCCTGGGTTAAATTTCCAGAATGGATGGATGGGTGGGTGGGTAGTTAGGCAGATAGATGATAGATAGATAGATAGATAGATAGATAGATAGATAGATGATAGATGATGATAGATAGATAGATAGATAGATAGATAGATAGATAGATAGATATAGATAGATATAGATAGATGATAGATAGGGCTTAAAATGGGCAGAAAAGCCACCTGCCTGCCACAGCATCCATCGGGAAGGGCACAGTCAGACAACAAAGTTGTGTTTCGATTATCTCAAGTGTTGTAGAATCAAAGTATTTCTGCTGTGATCTGAGGGGGGCACGAAGCACCAGGCACACCAGCTTTTGGTCACAATTTGGGGAGAGATGTGGAAATGGGAGTGGGAGGGTGTGTTTCTACACTTGTTCCCCAGCCTTCCCTGGGTGTGCGTGGGCACACACACACATACACATTGAGGGACAGGCCCATCCACTATCCATCACCACTAGCCACAACCCTGTGCCAGCCCCTGGGGCTCATCAAACAGAGCTCCCCTCTGTCACCCTCCAGTTTCCCTCCAGTCCCAGTCTGGTGGTGACTCATTGCTGACCAGAACTGTTTCCCCTTCAAAAATTGCATTTCCCCAGGCTGAAGGGTCCTGGCCACAGGCTAAGTGACAAAAACTAGCCAAATAGACACCGTGTATGAACTCAATATGTTACTTGACTCTCTCAGAAGAGGCCACTTCTGTAGGTGCTAGAGAGACAGCCACCAGTCTCTGCCAGCCTGAAAAAGTTCACAGCCCAACAGAAACTCAGAATGCCCAGGAGTTACTCCCACACCATGGGCATTGATCCTTCCTTGTCTTGTTCTTATTCCAGAATCATTTGACTATCTTCTGTCTACATTCTTCTCCTAGCTATCCACTACAGACAGGTATGGGATGCTAAAAGAGTAATTGTTGACCTAAGTGTGGTGGCACATGCCTATAATAACAGTGCTCAGGAGTCTGAGACAGAAGGATCTTAAGTTCAAAGCCAGCCTCAGCAACTTAGCAAGCCTTAAGCAACTTAGCAAGATCCTGTCTCAATACAGGGAAAAAAAAAGTGGTAAACCATCCCTGGGTTAAATCCCCAGTTCCAAAAAAATAAATAAATAAAAAATAAAAAATAAAAAATTTGTTGAATGCAGCATGACACTGGACTGGAAAAGAACCTTAGTGGAAAACTGATGAGATCCTAATAAAGTCCAGGGTTTACGCACTGATGTCAATTTCCTCATTTGGGCAAATGTATCAGTTAGGGAAGAAGGAAAGTAGGGCTAAAGGAATATAGGGACTTTGAATCATCTTTGTCACTTTTCTGTAAATCTAAAGAAAAATTATGTAAAAAGAAATTAACCAATGCATCCTCTGAACTTCTGTGCAGATTTCTGATCTAGGCAATTGCTTACATGTGTTAACTAGGAGCTTCTGCTGGGACTCAAGCCTTTGGCTCACAGAGGGCTAGCTCAGACTACACCACGGAAATGCAAGATTTAGGAAATACGGTTCTACCCCAGGGGACAGGAATTTCCCAGCAGCAGTCACTTCTGCCCACTGGACTGTGGGGATCCAGACTGGCTTCTGCAGCCTAGGACCAAGCTGCTCCCCACTTACTTTCCAAATACAGGCTCCAGAGTACAGGGGATGTAGTTATCCTGGTCACTCACAGATTTCTTCCCAATGGAGATTTTGATGTAAGGATCACACTGAAGGATGACACAGAAACACTGAAGTGAAATCATTATTCCAATGTGTTTTGGGGGCTTCTTGAGTTCCCTGCCTACAGATGGGGTGAAGGGGCCAGCCATTAGGAAGCTGTGATATGGACTGTGTTCTGCCAGGCCAGGAGTCCCATCCTACACACCACGTGACCCCTGACATGGGACTGTAGCCTCAGCTCCTGCAGAGGAGGGGAGCAACTGAGTCTTCCTTCCTTCTGATCCATGGCCCCACTGCAAGAGGCTGGTAGGGGCCCAGCCCCCATACTCACACACCCAACAGACTGTATTCTATATTGGACTAGTCCAGGCTGGGGTCCTCTCTGTGACCGCTGCTTAAGCAGATGGAAAGGGAGAGAGATGGACCTGCTTTTCTCCACTGAGACTGGCCCAAGCCAATCTCCTGGATACAGCCCAAAAGCAACAAAAGGCCTTCAGCTATCCTCCAGCAACAGCCCTGGCCAGAGAAGGCCCAGGGTGAGTCTGGCTTCAAGAAGGCCTGAAGGACATAAGCCAACACGGCCACATCCTGGAGGCCATCTGTGGTGCCAAGGTGACGACTGCTCCATTCTTCCCTGGGATCATATGACCTCCCAGCCAGGAGAGGCCAGGCGGCACGAGTGGAATGCTGAGCCCCTACCCACCGCCTCAAGGACACACATGAGGTAAGAAAGGACCACTCCTGCCTCTCTGCTTTCCTCCCTCCTTATAGCTTTCCTCTGCCCCCACGTCACTGTCTCCCTGTGACTCCTTCCCTCCTTCAAATTTCCTCCTTCCATCTCTGGCCAGGACTAGGGTGAGACAGCTGAGACTCATGCCTCAGGCACACAATTTAAGGGAGGGCCTCAAAACTCAGTAATCAAGATAAATAATACTTTAGTGCAGTTTAAAAAATTAAAACCAATGCCAATAGTCCATGATGAACAAAACACCAGAATTGTAAACAAAGGCAGGTCGACCATTCCTGGTTTTTTCTTTTTGCCTCCAGCTCCACCACGGCTGGCCATGGCAGTTACCAGCCTACTTCTCCCTTCTTCCCTCCCACCACTGATGCCCTGCGCAGCCAAGTCTCAACCTACACCTCCGCCATACTGACCCTTAGGTCGCATGGCCTAGCACTCCTATTTCAAACCTTTGCCTGTGCTTCTGACTCCCCTTAAAATACTACTTTCTTCTCCATCCTGAACTGTCAAAATTCCACCTGTACTTAAGAGTCCTATTCCTTCCCCCAAAATTTCCACATAATTTTAAAGTCCTGTACTGACTTTGCCCTTCTCTGAGTTCCCAGAGCACTTGGTCCCTGACAAAAACTCCAACCAGTGACATCTCAGTTCTGCATGGGTTTTTCTGGTGTCCCCAGCTTACTGTGACTTCCTGGGACAGAGACCATGTCCAGACTCCAGAGGCCATTTATAGTCATGCCTGCCATTCTGAAGGCTCTAGGAAAGTTACCTTCCCATTGGGGTCCTTGGGCTGCAGGCCAAATGCTCGGACAATGTAAATGCGAACCAAGCACTCCTGGGGCCCCTGGGCAGTCAGCTGGTGGAACTGTCTTGGGGGTATGGGGATGGCTGGATCTTCTGGGAGGGGATAAATTTTGAAGAGGCCCTGAAATGAAGGAGGGGTTAATTTTGATTTTTAGCATTGTCACCAATGCAATAACCATTATGACCATTGCTCTCACGTCTATGAGAATCATCACATGAAGATCACCCAACCCAATGCCATCCCATTACCACCACCAGGAGCATCACCACTTCCACCACCCATGTGATCACTAATATCAGCACCATGGTCACCCCTGTAGTTACCACCCTGCCCCCTCCTTCACTTACACCTGCTACACCACAGTCTTAGGCTGACCCAGGGACACCTTCTCAAGGACTTACCTTAAATTCCCCAATAACAGATGGATCTTCTGTCTCCTCCTGAGTCTTGCCCCGGTAGAGTTTGAAGGTGTTACAAAAGTCAGACAGGCCTTCAAAAGCCTCCACATTCTCCAATGGTGTGTCATAGACCTGTCACACAGGGGGAAAGGGAAGAGAAAAGCAGAGGGACAGCAAAGGAAGAGGAAACGGAAAAGGAGGGAACACACGATAGTGTGAGAGTAGAGAAAGGGAGAGAAGGAATGGAGAAGAAAGTGAGCAAGGAACAAAATAAATAAAGGAACAAAGACAAACAGAAGGGTGAGATTGAGAGGTGGAAAGGAAGAAAGAAGGAGAGCGGGAAATGAGAAAACAAGTCAGAGATGGAAAGAAAACCCAGGAGAGGGAGCAAGGGGAAGACATTGGTTCAGGCCATCAGGAAACTAGGTTTTCGGTGACTATTCTAAGTACCTGAGCATCATCACAGACATGAGTGGTGCATTGTTTTAAGATTACAAACAGGCCGGGTGTAGTGGCGCACGCCTGTAATCCCAGCACTTGGGAGGCTGAGGCAAGAGGATAGCGAGTTCAAAGCCAGCCTCAGCAACTTAACGAGGCCCTAAGAAACTCAGTGAGACCCTGTCTCTAAATAAAATACAAAATAGGGCTGGGGATGTGGCTCAGTGGTCAAGTGCCCCTGGGTTCAATCCCCAGTACCAAAAAATAAAAATAAAGAAAAAAACAAAGATTACAAACAAATGAAAAGTTAACTTTATTTGTAGACTGAGTCAGAACTCTGGAAAATTAATAGGTCAGTATCTCAAGCAAAAATGCCCTCTGTGCAGATGTCCAATGAGGACAACATCAAATATTAAGCCAAGCAGACCTGCTGAGCACCAGTTTAAATTTGTTAACTCTATCATTTATTTGTCTCCTCTCAAATAGCCAATGATGGTTATTTGCTAGAGAATTGTTTTGGAATTGTTTAGGCATAAATGAAACGATTTTTTTGCAGATGATAAAATGACCTAATTAGTAGCAATACTGAACAGGTTAATATGTTAACAGGTAGACATGCTGAGGTTAACAGTCTAGATGAGTTTCTCTCTCATCTTTCTAATTTAGGTCTAGCTCAACTCCTGTAATTTATAAATTACAGGAGTTTCAAAACTCTTACACATATGCATTTGTGTATCCATTTAAATGGATCTCCATGGTCAGTTTCTAGAAACAGAATTCCTAGTCAAAAGGTATGAAAATTCAAGACTTTTGATGAACACAAATTACACTCTGGAAAAATCGTCCAGATTCATTCTTCCAACTGCAGAGTGCAGATGTGTCATATTCTAGCCTTATGCCATCACTTAATTTTGATAGATATTAATTTGCTAATTTTATAAATGAAAGACAGTATGTTGAATTTTTAACTTGCATTTATTTGACCGCTGGAAAAACTTGCATGGGTTTATCAGCCATTTGTATTTCTTCTTTGTGAACTGCTCTTCCTTGTCATTTGTCCTTTTTCTGTCTCCTGGTGTCTGTTTTCTGTCCTGTAGCAATTTGAAAGACCTCTTTGTATGAAGGGGATATTAACCGCTGGTCTATCAAACATGTTACAAATAATCTTGTCCCAGTTCATCACTTGCTTCTCAATTGTGTTTATGATACGTTTGTGATACTTTTTATGGTATGTTTATGCTTGTGTGTGTTGATCTCATGCTTGTGTGTGTTTGTGTTACATTTGTTTTCTTAGCCATTCCAGAAATTTCTGCAGCGTCTCATAAAGATCTTTTTCTTCACAGCTTCTGCCTTTCAAATTATGCTTTGAGTGTCTTCTTCTTTCAGCAGGCTCAAGCACACAATTCAATTTGGTACAAAGTATGAGGGAAGAATTCAAATTCTTTTTCACCAAATGGTTATGCAATTATCTCAGGTCTTATTTGTTTAAACTGTTCCTCCTTTTCCCAGTGACTTGTATCACACACTAAGTGATCACATATCCTGCTGGTGGTGATCTTTCTATTCTGCTCTATTGCTTTGTCTACTCCTCACTAACACTATGTCTAATTACCACGGCTCCATAACACAGTTCTGTTACTGAAGTCCTTCCAGATGAAATTTTGGAACACTAAGTGTGGTTCTAAACAAATGCTTCCTTGGAATTTTTATTAGACTTGCATTAAATTTAAAATTAACTTTGGAGAGAAGAATCGAGATCTTTACAGTATTAGCATTTTTATCCAAATGCTAAGTCTTGAGTAAATTGAGCATCAGATTATATACAGATTATCCAGAGATATAATCTGATACTCAATTTATTCAAGACTCATTTTTTGTAGTCATCCTCATATAGAGCCTACATGCTTTTCACTAAGTGTAGCCTAGTTAAGATAAATGTTTTGTTGGAATTGCAAATGTGAATCTTTCTTCCACTGGATTTTCTAGACAATTATTGCCATCTTCCTGGATTCTCCTGATGGTTCTGACTCAGCAGCTGGTTCTCCTGAAGTGGTCAAGCAAATCCTTCACACATGATGATAATGATAATTTTGTCTTCTTCTTTCTAAAATGAGTGATTGCTTTCTTTTTTTAAACTGGGGATTGAATCCAGGGGAACCCACTTAGGAACATTCTTGAAAAAGACAGATCCAATTTCTGGGGATAAAGAGATCTGCCAGAGTCATAAAGTTGGATGCCGGGTGTTGGTTTGAGATATATTCTAATATTAAGGAAACTCCTTTTTTTTCCAATATGTGATTCATTCCAAAGAATCAACAATAGATACTGAATTTTATTGAATGCTTTTCTATATCTACTGAAAGCCTTTGTTAATTTTACCTTTCAATATGATGAATATTATTAATGATTTCCTAATGTTGAACTCTCCCTATTTTTATAATATAGTCAATTTCACTATCATGCATGACTTTTTATATTAATAAGTGATTTGGTTTCATTTGGTCTTCTTTAATTTTGTTTTAAAATATTTTAATTTTATTTGTTCTCATTTGTTATACATGACAGTAGAATGCATTTTGATAGATCATACATAAATGGAGTGTAATTCCTCATTTTTCTGATTATACATATTGTAGGATCACATCGATCATGTAGTCATATATGTACATGAGGTAATAATGTCTGTTTTACTCTATTATCCTTCCTACCCCCATAACCCTTCCCCTCCCTCACTGCCCTTGACCTAATAAAAAGTAACTCTAGTCTTCCCTGCCCCCCCTCCCTTACTGTGAATTAGCATCCACATATCAGTGAAAATATTGGCCTTTGGTTTGGGGGGGTTGGCTTATTTCACTTAGCATGATATTCTCTAACTCCATCCATTTACCAGCAAATGCCATATGTCGTTCTTCTTTAAAGCTGAGTAATATTCCATCATACATATACATATATGTGGATATTTATACACCACATTTTATTTATCCATTCATCTGTTGAAGGGCATCTAGGGTGATTCCATATTTCAGCTATGGTGAATTGAGCAGCTATAAACACTGATGTGGCTGTGTCACTGCAGTGTGCTGATTTTAAGTCCTTTGAGTATAAACTGAGGAGTGGGATAACTGGGTCAAATGGTGGTTCCATTCCAAGTTTTCTGAGGAATCTCCACACTGCTTTCCATAATGGTTGCACCATTTTGCAGCGATGTATGAGTGTACCTTTCCCCCCGATCCTCACCAACATTTATTATTGCTTATATTTTTGATAATTACCATTCTGATTGGAGTGAGATGAAATCTTAGTTTTGATTTGCATTTCTCTAATTGCGAGAGATGTTGAACATTTTTTCATATATTTGTTGATCGATTGTGTATCTTCTTTTGTGAAGTGTCTGTTCATTTCCTTAGTCCATTTATTGATTGGGTTATTTGTCTTCTTTAAGATTTTGTACATATATTCATCTCATAAATGAGATTTATATGCATGAGTGGGCTTTATCAGATTTTAGTGGTGAGGCAATTCTAGCTCTATTTAAAAACCAAGGTTTTCTACTTTTAATCCTTTTTCTGTTGTGGAATAGTGTATGTGTCACAGGAATTTTTTTTTTTAATGTTTAATCAATTTCCTCCTTAATCCTTTGGCTGTGGCTCTTTGGAGGTAATTCTTTAATAATTTCCCTGTCTCTTTCATAGTTTTTTGTTGCTTCTTGAGACAGTCCTGGTATTTCTCTTTTTCCTCCAAATTAACTCATTTCAAGGAAATTTTCAATCTTATTAGTATGGAAATATCTAGTCAGCCCTCAGTATCCACGGGGTGTCCCTACAGTACCCAATCTGTGAACACTCAAGTGCCTCATAGAAAATGGCATAGTATTTTCAACTAACCTACTCACAAGCCCCAGTGTATTCATATCACCCTCTTGTAATACCTAATACAACATAAATGCTACTTATTCATTGTTAGAGAACAATGATGGGGGAAAGTCTGCACACGTTCAGTAAAGACAGTTTTTTCTCAAATATTTTTCATCCAAGATTGGTTAAATCTGCAGATGTGAAATCTACTGATACAAAGGACCCTCCATAGAACTAAGAATTCTCCCGAAATGTTCTAAATCTCCATTATCATTACTACTTTCATTGTGGATTTTGGCTTGTTTTTCTCTCTGTCTCTAAATAAGTCAATTGGAGGTTATTTATGTAATTGATTCATTTCAATTAAAGGGTCAGTTCTCTGATTTTTAATTTTGTCATTTTCTCTCTTTCAGTTTCTCTTTTATATTTTCTGCTTTTATATTTTCTTTGTGTTTTAATGTATTATTATTTATAAATTATTATTTTTTATTTAATGAAATATTTTTAAAAATTCTTAGTTGTATATGGACACAATACCTTTATTCTATTTATTTATTTATTTATTTATTTATTTATTTATGTGGTGTTGAGGATCAAACTTAGTGCCCCATGCATGCAAGGCAAACACTCTACCACTGAGCCACAACCTCAGCCCAGTTATTTATTATTCTTTTATTATCCATCTTCTATGATATGGAAGTATTTATTGCTGTGGAACTGCCTCTTCTTGCTACTGTCTTGGCATTGCCCCATTTGTGTTGCTAGATAATATTTTCATTTTCATATTCTTGGCATTGTGTAATTACAGCTTTATTTTTATTATGTGCTCTCAGAATTGGATGCCTAGTTTTTATTCTTTTATAATTAACCTAAGTTCTGAAGGCTATAAATGTACTCTGAATGCTGCTTTAGCTACAACCAGTAAGTTTTAATGTCTAGTGTTTTATCACTCTTTCCTAGACATTCTGCACTTTTAGTTTGTATTTTCTCTTTCACTCTAAAATTGTTAAAAGAGAGGGTTTGTATTTCTTAATCATCCAGACGGAAGAGACTGAGGGGACTTTTGATCTTATTGCTAATTTCTAATTTTATAGCATTATAATCAGAAAATGGTGTCTGCCATAGCATCACTATTTAAAATTTAAGATTCTCCTTATTCCCTGTTACATGGTAATTTTTTATAAATATGCCATGGGTGTTGTGTTTATTTTAAGGCTACCAAGTTCAACGGGGTAATAATTAATTATGCCAAGCCATCTGTATCCTCTCACTTGTTCATCCCCTTGACCTGACATAAACTGAAAGAAATGAATTAAAATCTCTCCATACTTTTCAGTATGCTTCTTTATCTCCCGCAATTTCTATTTTGTAAATAACGATGTCATTTTGCTTTGCACGTAGATATTCTCATTACTGTCCCATCTTATACCTGTACCGTTAAGGGCCATAAAGTGTCACCTTTGTCTTGTTCAATCTTAGGAACCTGAAAACTCTCTCATCTCTAGTATTAACATTGTGACTTCTGCTTTCTTTTCATTTATATTCGCCTGGCACGCATTTTTCCAATTTATTATTCTTCAATCTTTATGAATCTCTTTGTCTTAGAGTTAGATGTTGCTTCGAAGTCTGATTTAACAGATTTCGTTTTGAGATTGAATTTAAATTTTGTAACAAGCAACGGATGCTACAGGTAGTGGTATGACATACTTTTAGCCTCCGTTGTACATTTGTTTTATATTTAGATAGCCATGGGATTTCCTAGTTTCATAGGTTTTTAAAAAAATCTCAGGAAAATGTTGGGTCTCCTTTCTCTGACTTCAATATCTGGCATTTTCTCTTCACTTCTTTTTAACATTTTCTCCATTTCTATCATTTGCTTGATTTTGTCATTTCTGTCCTCTCTGCCCCTGACTGGGTTTCCATGTGTCCATACTGCCCTCTGCTCCTTCCAATTTCAAGTTTTGTCTTCTTTTTTCCTGAGTCCTACCAGCTCACGGCTCCTCTCCACTCACCTCATCATCCCTTGCTTTGCTTTCTAACAGCCCCATTTCAATACAGCTCACAGAAAAATGTTCCATCTCTTCTGCTCCTTGGCAAAATTTTTCTGGTGGGCATATATCCTCTTTTATTGGTAAATTTGCTTTCAGTTTTCCCTCTAGAATTTTTTAATTAATGCTGTGCCATTTATTTTATTATTACTTGTCACTAAGTTGGATTTTCCTGGACCAGCTGCCTGCTTTCCTCCTACCACAGAGGCAGACTGCTTCCTGCAAATATGGCTCATCTCTGTGATTCTCCTGTAGCTCTATCTACCTTCTCCGCTTCTCGGAACCAAACCCAGTCTAAGGAGGCTTCTGTCAACAGTTTGATCCTGTCTCCAAAGCTCCCATGGCCAGTGTTGCAAACAGGGGATTAGCTTTCATATTTAACACTGCACCCTCAATTTCAAGAACTGTATTTTGAAACCATTTATCATGAAAAATTTCAAGCACACAGAAGTAAAGAGAATAGATAAAAAATTCCCATGTACTCATCACCTGTCTTAAATAATTATCAGCATTCTTCCATTTGGAAGGATATTTTCACTCGGACTCTCTGAGATCCCCTATGAGCTTTCCTCCTCCTCCATGCATCTTCTCTTCATTTACTGCTGAGTGGTCTCTACCCAATCTCAGTTGTCCTTGGGCAGCCCTTACTTATATTTTGGAGTCTGCAACTTGTATTTGTTTCCAACTTTTCTGGGAAAAAAAAATCAATTTGTGGGTTTGAATGATTTCCAAGAGAAAAGGGAAAAAATGCTGATTTATGCAGTCGTGTTCATACGGGAAGTCCTAATAAAATACTTTTTAAAATTTCAAACTGGTTTAACTTTCTGTTTAAACTTTTGTTATTAATTTCTCATTTTATTTTATTTCAAGCTGTCTTGTATGATTCTGCTTTTGGTAACTTATTACTAAACTAATATGTAATCAAATTTTGTAAGCATTTCTGAGCATTAAGAAAAAACATATTCTCTATTTTTATGACTTTCATTCTCTATTTTAAAGCAACAACTGTGACTTCATGTAAAGCTGCAACATTAACTTGATACAACTTAAAAATATTTACCTGATTATTCAGGTCTTTTATTTTCTTATTTATTTACTGACTGATCAAAAAGTAAGGTATATTAAAATCCCCACTTCAATTTTAATTTCTGTGTTTTATCTATCTGAAGTAATTATTTATATATTCCTACCATTTTTGCTTAGATATTTCTAAACTTTGGGAGCCTTTTCATTGAAATGAATTTTTTTTTTATTTCTATAAAACATACTTTTTTTTCCTTTGCTTTTTATGTTAGATCTACCTGCTTCCCTTTTGTTCATACCTACCTGATTTTGTTTGCCAAAATATTGGTTGCCAAAGCATTTTTTTTGACCATTCTAAGTTGTACCTTTTAGATGTGTCTTATAAAGACAGTATAATGAATTTCAACTTTTGATATAGTCTAAGAGTCCTTTTCACTTAATAGGAGAGTTTAATCCATTTTTGTTTATTAGGAAAACCAATAATGTGTTGCTCTTTTTCCACTGTGCTTTTCCTATGATTTTGGTTTTATATGCTTTGTTTCATCTTTTGCTTTCATTTTGATATTTAGACTGTGAGTTGGTTTTTGCCTCTATGCTAGTGAATTCCAAGACAGGCTTTTCTCCCCTCATTGTATACTCTGTTCTCTCCATTAGGCTATAGGCTATTTTTCAAAGACCCATGCTGGCTGTGCTGATTTGCTTCTGTTTATTTATCCTTAAAGGACCAGCGTTCCTTTTAAGTCAAGTTTTTCCCCCAGAAATAGTTTGAATGCCTTTTGCTTTGGACAGGCTATTTTCACTTGGATGCTGCTGGAGGCCTCCTCAGAGAGGTCAAGCAGGAGGGCTGGGTGCCAATTCAGCATCCGGCATCCTAGGGAGCAGCGAGGGGCCAGGGCCACGGGCCACCCTGGCAGCAGTCCTCATTCTTGCTTGGTTTGTCTCATTTTTTGGCACGGCCACAGTTCCACATGCCAGACCTAATGTGTTGAACCTTCTTCCTGATACACAAATAGTCCTGTCACTTTGCCCAACTTCACATACCCAACTGTGAAGTCAAGGAAGAGCTTCCTGACAAAGGAGCTGCTGCTGCCACCTGTCACCTCATCTTTGAGCAGGCAGGTCTCCAAGCACAATTCACCAGACAGCCTCCAACACATCAGAGATGACACTTGCCACCATGTGAAAACACCCTCCAGAGTCACCACCAAAGACTCTCAGCCAAGAAGTATCAGCTGAAAGCCCAGGCCACCCAACTGGCCCTGACCCTCACTTATTCCGTTCCCTCTATGGAGCCCCGGGGGCCCTTCCCATGCCTCTGACAGCCTTCGCTCTCTTCTATTCCCACCTGTGGGTAATCACTGGGCACAGAATCTTTCTCATTTAGATTCCAGAAGTAAGTGAAAAATAGGACACACAATTATATTTTAATTTTAGATAAATTAATAGATAAATATGTCCGATGCAACATTTGAGCATACTTGCACTAAAAAATCATTCATCATTATCTGAAATTTAACCTGGCATCCTGAATTTTACCTGGAAACCCTACGCAGGAGACTTGTGACTCCTTTGGGGAGTGATTTTTGAGTCACTTTTGATCATCTTTTTAAAAAGTAATTCACTTTTTAAAAGTGTAATTGTAGTTGTAGAACTTCCTCAAAATACCAGAATTTGGCTGATTAACCCTGATTTTTATCCACAGAAACAGGGTTCACCATATTTTTATATTTGCTAAGTAATTTCTGTCCCAATGATTGGGGTCAGAGGCCACAGTACATTCTCAGACTGATTTCACTTTTCATTTTAATGCAGATTGTTTTTTCAAATTTTCTATTATACAAAAATTCAAAAGACACTAGGAGAGGTCGGTAGTACTACAAATCCCTAAGTACCCATCTCCAAGATTAACAATTAATGCTTTGCAGGTTTAATCAGTTTTTGTCTTTTGAAAATCTGTCAGAGGGCCACCCATACCATGTATCTTCCTCCTTCCTTTTTTGGTGGGGAGGTAAAGGCACATTTTAAGGCAAATCTCAAGCATCAGTTTACCTATAAATACTGCAGGTATTACAGGTACCTAGAAATACTTTCTTAGTTATCCCAGCCCACACTGACTTCTTGGTCCAAATCAGTGGTGATCTTTCTACCTTTCTCACCCCAATTAGTTCATCAGGACTCATTACTCCCGAACACCTCTCTCTCTTTCTCTCTCTCTCTCTCTCTCTCTCTCTCTGCTGCATCTTCACTGCCCATCCCAGGTGCACAGTGATTATAGGCCTGAAGAGAACCCCGTCTTGGAGCAAAACCTCACCTTTAGAGTGTCAAAATCCTTTTCCAAATAGGAGCCACACTTCTCCCTCTCCCCTATCGAGGCAAAGAATTTGCTCCACCAGTCGATGAACTCCTCTTCCTGGGTAGGGAGGAAGGAAAAGACCATGTAAAAAACAATGTGCAAGCAAGGTCCTTCTCAATGGATCCCCACCAAGGCTGCTGGGTTGACCCAGACATGAAGGATCATCTGTCAGCAGAGCTTAGGGGAGCGGGGAGCTAAAACCCTGCTTCTACAACAACAGCCTGGAGGAGAAGGTGCATACCCCTGCCTGGTGCTGAGAGGCAGAGGCTCTGGCCCTGGCACTGCCCCCCTTGAGGGTGTTTCTGTCAGGTTCTCAGGCCTTTCCATAAAGTGGGTATAATCATCATGGTGCCCTCTGTATCCCAGGGATGTACCAATGCTAAAATCAGAGGGTATCAAAGGTACTCTGAGGGGAAATATCAATAAAGTATTATTGATAATAAAATGCACTAAACCCAGAAAAGCTCAGATACAAATGACCTATCCTGCCCTTTCCCTCCAGTCATTGGAAATCTGAACTTAGATTTCCTAGAGATCAAATCAAGGCAGAATCTCTAAAAATCAATAAGTGTTAAGTGACCTTTATTGAGAAGACACTGCTAAACGTAGGAACTGGGTGAGCAGAGATGAAGCCGTGATAACTCCCTCTCCACCCTTTCCTTCCTCCTGTCACTCACATTTGCAGGAAGAGGAGGCCCTGTTGTCTGCATTTCAAACACTGGCCTTCCCACCTTTTATCTCCTCCAGCTCTTGAGTGGGGAACAGTCCTCCAGCCATGTCCTGTCTAGAGAATGTGCCCTGTCTCACAGGAAGTCAGCAAATGCCCTGAAGGACGAATGGTCATTCCAAGCAGGCTGGCCCCAAAATCCACATGGGGCTGGACGCTCAGTCTATGCCTATCCACACCACAGCAGCTCATCCAGTTCAGTGAGAAAGGCCAAGGGTAAGGTGTCCAGAGAGTCCATTTTGGGACTCCTATGAGAAGATGGTGAGGAGATCTCAGAGGAGCCTGCACCAGGTCATAAAATAACCTGAGGATCTATCATCAGACTTCTAAAAATGCTAGGGTCCCCCTTGGAGCCAATAGCAAATCCTTTGAGTTCCTGCTCATGAAGGGTGAGCACAAGCAGAAGCCAGGCCAGGGGCATATGAACAGGCACAATGGGGAGAGGGTGACAGCATGGGCTCAGGGTCCTAGCACTCTGGTATGGTCACATGTGGTCCCCAGATAGAGCAGAGAATGAGTGCCTGAGAGAGGCTGTCAGTATTGGGCCCACTTACCAGGACGATCTTCTGCTGCCAGGAGAGAGAAAACAAGCTTCAAATGGGTTAACACACAGGGCGACAGAGTTTTCTGACTTTTAACCACTCCACAAAAAGCCAGACTAGAGCAAGGCAGCCCCTAGCCCTGATGTTCAAACTTCAAGTTAAAGAAAAAGATGCTACAGATGAACACATATATACCAACATATATGTCAAACTCACAATGACCAACACATAGGAGAAAATATTAACACAGTCACACCCAAGGGAGATGCAATATGCCAAATCACACATACACTCCCACAGAAACACAAAAAGACACACAAACACACAGGCAAACATGTACATGTAGGTAAAAATGATTAAAATGGAAATCAGTTTAGCTGCTCCATTCCTTTCTTTCCCAGCCCAGATACTTTAACATTTGCATTTATAAGTCAGACAAAGACAACCAACCAGTGTAGTTTGTACAAAGAAAAGACAGAAACACAAGAGTGGTGGGAAAGGATTACATGTCCCTCAGTCTTGAAAAACAAGTAAACTTAAAAAAGAATAGGAGACAGAGAGTCTGGATAATACCATTAATGGTAACAACTAAACAAACATGTAAACTGAAAACAGAAAATATACCTTCTTTTCCAGCACCCTTGAAGCACTTAGAAAAAAATAAAAAGCCACAAAGTAAATCTCAATAAAGCCTCAGAAATAAAACCCAGGTCAGTCACATTCCCTGAACATTCTGCAATAAAACTTGAAATTAATGAGAAATTTTTAAATTAAAATCCCTGACTTTTAGAAATTTAAAGGCATATTCTTATAACCCTACTGAGTCAAAGTGAAAAACAAAACTAAAATCACAAGTACTTAGAAAATATCCACAATGAGAGGCATATGTCCCCCAGTTTATGGGTTATGGACAAGCTGGTACTCAAACGGAAATTCAGTCTTAAATGTTTTCACTTTTATACAAAAAGAATGAAAATAAATAATCTGATCATTCAAGAACTTAGAGATGAAAAATTGTAAATAGAAATGAACACATCAGAAAGGAGAATACTATTACAATTGATAATTAAACCTCAGAGCAAGCATTCAAAAGATCAGTAAAAGAGATAAACATTTATCAAAACTAATTTTTAAAAGTAGGTACAACATTAGAATCAGATGATCAAATGAAAAGATATTATGGGGGAGAATACAATAGGCCTAAATCAATAACAAAAATCTTGGAAAATCTAGGAATTAGGTGATTTTCTAGAAAAATAAAAATTGCCAAAATCAATTCAAAAGTAGCAGAGCTGGCTACAGTGATGCATACCTGTAATCCCAGCTACTCAGAAAACTGAGGCAGAAGAATAGCAAGCTAGAGGCTAGCATGGGCAAATTAGTGAGGTGCCCATTTCAAAATTTAAAAAAAAAAATGGTGGGGATGTGGTTCAGTGTTAGAGGCCTTGGGTTTCATTCTCAGTACTGGAAGGGAAGTAGTAGAAAATATAAAGAGATCAATAATCCTGAAAGAAAGTGGAAGAGACCTCAAAGAACTAACTTCCAAAAATGATATCAGGTCAAGATAGTTTCTCTGGAAGAAAGTTCTATCAGTCTTCCAAAGAATAAATCATTCTTTGTTCCACAGCATAGAAAAATTTCCCTGTTTATTTTATGAAGCAAAGCCTGACAAAGGAACACACACACACACACACACACACACACACACATATATACCACATGAATAAATCTCATTCTTGAACAGAGATATAAACATTCTAAATAAAATATGAACAGGTTGCAGTCTTAGATCTGGCATGGACAGTCGAGTTTTATTCCAGAAGGCAGAGGGGCTGAGTAGCAATGACCAGAGATAGCAAACCCACAGGGTCATCTGCAACACAACACAGGATTGACACAATGGCCCACTGGCCAGCCACCTAGTTGTGTAATTTAAATATCAATATGAATTGTGGTTGAGATAAGCAGTGACCACAGAGACCTTATGTCACAAACCTAAACTATTTTACAACCTGGCCCTTTAACAAAGAGTTGGTCAACCCCTGGCTTAGAAATGCAAAACAAAACAAAGCCAGGACAGATGGCTCCTGGCACAGGATGTCATTCCAGCTATTCAGGAGGCTGGGGCAAAAGGATCAAAAGTGCAACACCAGCCAGGGCAACTTAGACTCTGTCTCAAAATAAAATTTAAAAAAAAAGACCCAGGGATGTAGCTGAGTGATAGAGCACTTGCCTAGCATGCTCAAGGCCCTGGTTCAATCCCCAGTACCACAAAAAAAAAAAAAAAAAAAAAAAAGTAAGGTTATTTTTATTTATTCCCAAATGAAATTCTTAGTGAATTAAAAAATAAGTGTCAGCTTTTCTTAGCATGATGAATATTTTAAAGCAACAGCCACCATGTGCTTGAGAGTACCAAGCTTTCCTCCTCCTGAGAGTTTATTCATATGGCTACCTCTGTCCATAATTGCATACGATAGAGATCAAAAGCAATAGTAAAGCAAGGTAGTCAGGAGCCAGGACTCAGCAGTCAGACTGCCAAGGTTCAAATCCTACAGTCCCAGCTGTTGACCTTGGGCAACAATTTAACCTCTCAGTGCCTGAATTATCAAATCTATAAAATGGAGAAACAACAGTAATTTGATAGTTATTATAAGGAATAAATCAGTCAATATGTATAAAATGCTTAAAATGGTACCTAGCACATAAATGTAGTGTTTATTTCTATTACTGTTAATAGTATTGTTTTGTGGCCCAGGTGAGCTTCTGGACCAAGGGTTATGGCCTACAAAATGCTGGCAGAGCATAGCTGGCCTCAGTCTTTCAGAAAAGCAAATGGGCAGCAAGTTTCTACAGCCTTAAAAATATGCATTCAGGACCTGGAGATGTAGCTGAGGTGACAGCATACTTAGCATGCATAAGGCCCTGGATTCAATCCCCAGCACTATCAAAAACAACTTTTTTTTAACGTATATACTCTGACCCAGCAATCCTATTCTAGAAACCCATCCAAAGAAAGTAATCATGCATATTCAGAAAGATTTAACTTCAATGAAAACAGTGAAAGATTGGCAACAACCTAAGTGTCCAACAACAAGGAACTATTTGGGTAAACTGTACATCCACATTATTAAAGATTTTGCAACATAAAAACGATTCTGCAGAAATATTGAACTGGAAAGCTATTCACTACTGATGAGACTTATAAAATGAGTAATGGAATCCCAAATGTTTACAGTGCTTACCTCTGAATGGTAAGATTATGTTTCACTTAGTCCTTTTCTGTGTGTATTTCTGAAAAATTTCTGAGTTTTCACTGTATACAAGAATTTCTTTCATAAATTTAAAACCTAAAAATTTTTAAATAGAGAATAATAGCAATATGCTTCAAAGGATACCACCACAGTTAAAAAGACAACTCACAGGTTGGGAGAAAAAATATTAGCAAGTCATTTAACTGATAAGAAATTTGGATCCAGAATACATAGAGAACTCACACAATAAGAAAAAAGATAATTAATCCAATTTAAAAATGGGCAATGGATTTATCCTCCAAGGAAGACATCCAAATGGCCAACAAGCACATGAAAAGATGCTCAACATCATTAGCCTTCAGGGAAATGCAATTCAAAACCACAATGAGAACCAGTCACAATGGCACACGCCTGTAATCCCAGAGGCTCAAGAGGCTGAGGCAGGAAGATTGCAAGTTCAAAGCCAAAAGTGAGGTACTAAGCAACTCAATGAGACCCTGTCTCTAAATCAAATACAAAATAGGGCTGGGGATGTGGCTCAGTGGTTGATTGGCCCTGAGTTCGATCTTCCATACAAACACACACACACACACACACACACACACACAATGAGAAAATATTTTACACCCATCAGAATGGCCATGACCAATAAGTCAGATGATAAAGAGTGCTGCTGAAGAAACTGTAAGCTTTGTACACTGTGGTGGGAATGTAACCTGGTGTGGACACTTTGGCAAATGGTCTGGCCACTGCTCAGAGCATTGAACACAAGGATCCATATGACCCAACAATTCTACTCCTGGCATGGATCCAAGAGAAACGAAGATATGTCCGCACAAAAACTTGTACTTGGATATTCATCGCAGTAGCAGCCATTGTAGCCCCAACCCAAAAGTCCATCAACTGAAGAATGGATAAGGAAAACGGGATGCCCTCATACAGTGGCATATTATTTGCTAATAAAAAGTCGTGAGAAACAGATAACATACTACAGCACGATCAACCCTGAAAACTGGCTAAGCAAAAAACATCGATCACAAAAAAAAAAAACACAACTATGATTCCACTTCCATGAAATGAGACAAAAAAACAACAATGGGTTTCCAGAGTCTAGGAATGGCTAAGAGGGAATGGGGGCGACTGTTCTCATTGATGCTCTCAAGAGGGATGAGGCTTCTTTTCTGATCACAATGGGCCTCCTGCTCCGTGATTTTACCCCCATTTCCTTCCTGCACCCCACAGGGGAACCCTCTTCTAGCCAACTGCCCTCACCTCCGCACACGTGCTTATGTGGGAGCTGTAATGAACACGTTACCTAATTTCCACTTGTTGCCCCTCCAGTCCTTTGTTCCTGCTCTTGCACTTTCTGCTTTTAAACTCTCTTGTCCCCTTCTGGATCCATCGTACTTCTGACCAAACAGCCTGGGTTTCAAACCAGCTCTTCCCGTCTCACACATCAAAGGTGACCAGAGGAGAATATCAAACCACCTGCCCAGTCCCACTCCAAGCTCACTGTCTGGAGTATACCCGGTGCCACTTGTCCTCCCCATCTCCTGACACCCCACTCCACACTCCCTTCTCTCCTGGGACCTCTCCACTCCTCCCTAGCCTCGCTCTTGGCTTGGACCCTGCTTCCTCTTTCTCTTACTTTCCCCAAGACCCCTCCAGCACTTGTGCCCACGCCACCTCTCCTCCTGTGGCTGCCCAACTGCACTCTGACCCAAGGTCAGCCTCTACACTTGTGCCCCAATCTCATCCCCTGTGGCCCATTCAAAGACCTCCCTCCACGGTCCTCCCCACCCTCTTCCTTCATTGTCACACTCACCTCTACCAAATCCTGCCCATCAGCATTCAGACACCGGCCACCAGTCACCCAGCCTTTAAATATCCCCATTTGTCAACTTACTGAGAATAAAGTGAACACCCTCAGAACCTGGAAAGCCACTTGTGATCCGGGCCTCACCTCTCTCACCTCACACCCTCCTGCTTTCTTGCTCACTCAGGCCACTCCTGCCACACTGGCCCCTCTGGTCCTGAATTCTTCCACACCCTCCTGCCCTTCCCTTGTAGGAGCTCCATCCCTCTCCCCTCCCTCACTGCCAATGCCATCTCAAGCTTCCCCTCCTGTTGACCATATTTTTTATGACAGCTGCCCTCTCCACCTTCCTACTCACCTTTCCTTGCTCTTTCTCCATAGTATTTAACTCCACCTGACACCCCGTCTATGTCACTTGTGTCTCTTACCCCTAGGGCAGAGCCCTGTGTCTTTGGTGACACTCACATCCCCAGTACTTAGAACACCTTCAGGTACACATTTGCAGCTCAGTAAATCTTTGATGGACATATGAATGCCTACACAGCAGTTGCGGGGGGGGCATCTATGGCCTATTGACTGCAGGTGTTGAATCTTGGCTTTTGTGTTTCTAAAGGCAGATAATGTACTATTACTATTACAGGTTTGTAGAAATCTTTATGGAGCCAGCTTCCTCCCATCAGATTCAAGTGCAGAGGGGATAGGAAGCAAGAACAAGAGACTTGTGACAGCTTCTGATAAAGCATTCCACATCCTACTCCCACCCCCATTAGCTCCTCCATGACGCCGGGGATCTGGTAAGCATCCAGAAGTCACCAGAGAAACTGGGGCATGAGACACTTGACAGAAGGGATGGTTACATGGATGCTGTGGGAGAGAGCCCAGGGGAATCCTTGACTTTTCCTACAGACCACAGGGAGAGTTGCTCAATACTGCCTCACTCCCTGGGTGGACTTGCAAGTTAGTTCAAGGAGAGGGGGCAGGAGCCCTGACAGGATCATGGGGCTCAGATGAGAAGATGCTGTCAGCACATGGAATATGATCCATGTGCCCTGAAATCAGCAGGCCCTAGATGCCAGGGTGCTAGGAATAGGACTCACTCCCTATAGAGGTAATGACATTATGGAAGCCCAAACCAGAATTTAGCTGCCTCCCAGGGGTGCAGAGGGGGACAGAAGGCCCAAACTGACTAAAGTTTAAATCTAAAATGTTAAAGACTACCATCAGGAAAAAATATGAACTCAAAGTTGACTTATAGAAAAATAAAATCATATTTCTAATGCTTACTAAGGTGACTTGAAAATATCATTCCTGCCATTAAACTAATCTGGCTTCTGATGGAGTTATTCCAAACCCATTTCTTCCTTCTCTTCCCAGAAAATTCAAGAATATGTTAGCACCCCCATAAGAACGAGCCCCACAAAAAGCTGAGCAGCTTTTCTACCTACCCCGGATGTGCCCAAGCCAACTAACCATGTGACACTGGTGGATCCCCATACTGCAAAGTTCCAGAAGGGATACAGTTCTATGTTCTCTGATTCCAAGTGTGTTCTTGACCCCATTTTGCAGCAGCTAAGCATCTGGACTTAAAGCATGGCAAGGAGAAGAAAGAAATGCGAGAGGTTTGATTGCGGAAGTGTCATCTAAGGCTTTAACAAGAAGTCTGACTGTTAGAACTTTATTCTCCCACACCCAGAGTTCAAGGCCCCTCAACGTTCAGTCAGCCAACCAAGCAAGTCTGATCAAGGCACGGACTGAGCACCTCTCCGATTTCAGCTAATAATCAACATTCAGTTACTGTGCAACCAGAGCCATGTAACAAGGACATGTTTCTCCAGGCTCAATCCACCCTAATGGGCACCCTAATCCCTCCAAAGGCCTAAATCAGCATGGGACATTCCAAACATTTAATCTCTTATTATCAGCCAGCGGACCTAACACGTTTCATGAATATGGATAGCAAAACTGGCAATAATAATTCTATCTCTTCCTTTCTGTGAAGTCAGAAAGAGGGGCGGGGTTGGAAGGCAAAGACAAAACTTTTATCTTCTACCCTGGATGACCCACTTGAATCAGAGAAAAGTCTCTGCTGACATTCATTTTTCAGCAAGGTTATAATGTGAAATCTCAGGTCTCCATGTAGAAGGATGCACTGACTTCCAAATAAAGTAGTTCCTTTTTTATGATTTTAAGTAGGCTTTCATTACCTATACCACCCCAGAGGTACACATTCTAGACTGTGTTGGAAGTAATTTGTATTAAAGAATCATTAGCATCAAGAAAATCACAATATAACAATCCAACACTGGGGTTGTTGTGAGACTGAGTTGATGTCTTTGAAGATGTTTTCTGACCTGACAAACTCTCTTGAGAACGCCAACATCACCCATTTGATGGCCAAAGCTGCTACCCGCTGACTCACCATCTGCATAACTGGAATAAGAGTGTGATGATTCCTTTAACTCTTCAGTTAATGTCCTGAGGTTTAAAGAACTGAGACTATCGACTCATGACACACAAATACAAACACATACGTAACGTTCAAGCACTCAGGTCTACATCAGTCCAAACGAATACCCTGACTTCAAACTGACCCTGCCGTATGCATACTAAACCACTTAACACCCCCCAAAACCACACAGACAAATGCCGACTTCCAGCTACCACGTTGATTCAGCAAAACTCTCACACTCACAGCAAAAACAAAAAAAAAACACTTAATTATTTCCACAAGTGGAGCGCTGGGCTTTCAACCTCTTGTTGACACTTCCTGTAGTTGGGCCTCCTTGTCTGTGGAGGGGACCATTCCTCTGTGTACCCTGACTTCAAGCTGGATCAGTGGCATGGGGATTGGGGCGGGGGTGTGGGGAAAGCCTGAAACCAAAGTGTTGAATTGTTGTCAAAGGCCCAGTGAAAATGCCTGCCTGACAGCCAGCAAAGTCAAGCAGATGGTAAGGGGACCTTGCCACTCGACTTCTGGTCTGTTCTACATGGGGACTCACATGGGCAGGAGGCCTAAGAGACCCAGCTTGCTGGCCCTTTCCCAACTCAAGAGTCTAAGTTAAATACTTGAGCCCATTGACTTGGTCTTCCAAGGGCAGCATGATCACATACACCCATGGAGAACTCCTGAAGGAATGGAATCCATTCAGTAGGTTGAATGAAAGAAGATTCCATCAGAGTCTCCAAATCTATGAAGAAATCAATGACACATCTCTAATTCAGAATCTGTGATGATTCCAGCAGGGCCTGGGTGGGCAAGAACTCACCTCACCCTGCTGCTTATGGAGACAGTTTTGCTTAACAAAAAAGTTCCAGAAAGCTATTCAAGAGAAAAACTATTTTTGAAGGCCTTCCCAGGACTGCAGAAGTATTTATCAAACTACAGACACTAATATTAGCTATCTTAAATTCAATTTTAAAAGGATTTGGGGGGAGCCTGCTAAGTGCCAAAGTCAACCTACTGTTCTAGTTACTCTGTGCATTTTCATACACAAAATCACATTACTTTTCAAATAGTTTTTGAACTGTTGCTAACTCAGTCTGATTTCCCCATGCCTCGTTCATGCAAGGAGGTGTTAAAGACACCAAGTGAGTTAGGGAGCCTCATCAAGCATGCTTAGAGGATTCCTGTGCTCAGGAGTGAGCACTGACAAGTTCCAAACACTACTAAGACCTAGGTTAGGTGGGGATGGCATGCAGGACCAAGAGAGAGGAAGGCAATAGGTTAAACCTTGGAGAACATCTAGATATCCAAGGACAGCCAGGAATGGCCCTCTAGGAAGAGAAGAGCCTTTCTTCTCTGGATGGACAAGCAGGTCCTTTGGGCCCATGGGAAAGACCCCTTGGGGAGGAGGATGGTGGTGGTGAGGGCGGAGGCAAGAAGAGCTGTCTGGGAGAACAGGGGCCTCCTCCTCCCTGATGGGGCCTGGAGTTTGCCAGACAAGTTTCACCCCAGGCTGTCCCCCCTGCAGTGTGCATCGAGGGAGGAGGGGTGCACCCCCGAGGAGACCACAGGAATGCCAAGCAGGGGAAAGGCGCCCCGAGCCAAGGGCTCCGGCAACCAGGATCCAATATCGGCGGGTGACTCCAGCCCCCGTAACAGGAGAGACCGTAAAGTATGTGCTCTGCTTCCCAACCAGCAAACACAGCAAATAACCAATTACTTCAAATAGCTAACAGATTTCGGCTCTGATTTCCCTCCCTTCGTTGCCCGCCACCCCCGCCCCAAAAGCCTTCACTTGTCATTTGATGGGCAATTTGTATTTGCTCTGAGAAAATGAGAGAAAGAATGAGTCACAAGGAAGGTCCAGATTACACCACTGTCAGGCATCGAACCCCCTAAACATTAATGGAAGCAGGAAGGCCAGCCTGCACCAGCAACAGCCCAACCCAGGTCCTTTTAAAGAAACACACTTCTCTTACCTTCAAACTTAGTGATTTTTGCTCTACCAATATTGCCACACAATGTCCTTAGGAAACCTGCTTTCAGGAGAAATTAAGTATCTTCCTAATTATTTCAACCAATATGTACTAAAGGACAGGTAAAACCATGAATGCTATTAAAGCTAAAACACTCCTGCTCCAACTCCCAAGTTCAGAGGTAAAACCGTGAAGCCCAGAGAGGAGCTGTCTCAGATGCCTTCTGGAAATGCTTCCTTACTTGGGAGCCACACCCTGTAATTGATTCCTTTGCCCAGAAAACCTTTGCTTCAAAGTCTTGGGATAAATTGTTGTCAGTACTCATGAGCTGCAATGAGGCATCCCCTGAAACGTGGAATTAAGTGAAACAAGGCTGCCCCTGGAGAATCAGACCATGAAATAAATGCATGGGGATCTGAGCAAGGAGAGGCAGAAATCACCTCAACACAGAAGAATGCTCCTATGCTAAGCCTTAACTCTAAGTGGGAAGGTGTTAGTACATCTAGGAAAAGAATATGCCAGTGAAAAAGCAATCAGTCTACCCTGGGAGGAGCAAGTGTTGAATTTTGACAGTTGTCCACTCGCGAACCATCAGAGGAGAGAGCACCAAGGCTGAGGAGCTGAGGCCGTCCCTACCCTAAGAGATGGACAGATGAGGCCATCTTGGTCAGCTGCCACTAAATTCCAAACCACATCACTTTCTCTCCTCATTCTGATTGCTCATCCATCTCCAATCACAATTTGCTTTCCCAGTTGCTGAGCTTGCACAGACTAAGAGCAGGACCAGTGCTCCAGGTGGCCTACCCCAGGCAGGCATTTCTCACCATAAACTCATAAACTGGCATCCTCAGGTTAGAAGTTTGAATAATAGGCATCCAACCCTGAGAAAACTGACCATCAGAGGTCTGAACCCACAAAGTTTAGGATTCACTCAGCCAAGGCTACAGAAAATTCCCTAAGGTACATCCCTGCCTTCAGGGAGAGGGTCATCTCTCCTTTACTTAACAAACTCCTACATAGGACTCAATAAGCAAGGAGCATGGCGCTGGCCTGTCTAGGTAACACCCATCTGCCACAGCAAACAGGAAACAAACCCTTCAGTCCAGAAGAAAAGCCTCTGACCCAGGATCCCTTCTTACATCTCCCACCCCATTAGATTTCCAACTGGCAAAGTCAAATACTAGCAAATCTAAAGGGTCTCCTTCCTTTTTTCTAAGATTGACATTAGAAGGGGCCACATGTTGATGGACAGAATCCGCCTGAGCTCCTGGCACTTAACAAGCAAAAACTTCCTTCTGTAGGGAGAAGCAAAAGACAGGAAAAGGCACTATGGTTTTTAAAAAGGGGAACCATCAGAGGATGGAGACAAGTGTTGGCCTGAGCTAAAGAGCTGAGTCAAAAGCAGAAGAAAATAAATCGCTCATGTATGTTCATAGGAAGTCTCAAGAAGATACCACAAACTAGAAATTAAAGCTCAGTCCTGAAGCAGATACAACCTGCTTGATGAAAAGCAGGATTTGTCAAATTTAAAGTTAAAATCAAGACTTCGATTTCCAACAAAATGGCAAACAAGACAACCAGAGAAATCCTCCAAGCAAGAACATCTGAATTAACAGATATCTTTAAAATCTATTTTAAATGCATGACTGGGCTGATGGGGGTGTAAAGAAAATCCTTAAGGGAGAATGAGAAAGGAAAAATCCAGAGAAATAAGGAACCAAATGCATACTAACTAGGGGACCCAGAAAAGCCACAAGCTGAACATTTAGTTTTAAGTGAATCTGGGTTTGTAGTATCTCCAGGCATCTGGGAAAAGTAAATGCATATCCTCTCTGGAAGAATGTGACTTCCATCCAGGCCTCAAAGAATTCTCAGATTAAGTTCCAAGGAACATGAGTTCACAATCAAAAATAGTGAAACACATAAGGAACGAGACACCATGAGCAAGAGAGCTAGAACCAACCAACTGCAGAACCAGACCTGTTGGAACAACAGACATAGAATTGTCAGAAATAACACTTTCAAAGGAAAACTGTGTAACCCATGACATCCCGCCATCCCATATGTGGGATACCTCTGAAAACCTAAATTGAGCAATAAATATACCACTGATGGTAACTCTGAAATAAATATTTACATTTTTAGAATTCTAGTCTTGAGAAAAGTAATAGATGAGCAAGAAGTGAAAATATTCATTAATATTACTAATGATATCATCAATGTCAATAACAATTGTAAATTATATAATAAGCTCTAGCCTATGATTTCCAACCTATTTCGGTGCACATGTGTCAATTTCATTGAAATAGGCACAGAATTGAAAATTTGGTATTTAAGGGGTTAAAGAAATAAAACATATTAAAAATATAGAAAAGGGACAAGAGATCTTCAAAACCAAGCAAGTGGCCAGGCCAGAGATGCGTATTTGTAATACTGGTTACTTGGAAAGCTAAGGCAGGAGGATCACATGTTGGACCTGGGTGACTTTGTAATACCCTCTCTCAAAACAACAGTTTTTTATAAGGGGGTTGGGGACGGAGCTCAGTGGCAGAGCACTTGCCTAGCATGCAGGAAGTCTGGGTTCAAACCCCTGCACTACAAAAGCAAGCAAACAAGCAGATTTGAGAAAGAACTTTTAGAAATTAAAATCTAATACTTAAGATAAAAACTCAATAAACGGTAGCAGATAAGAAATGGCTGGAGACTTAATAAATGGGAAGATATATCTTCACAAATTAGCCAAAGTGCAACACAAATAAAATGGTGTAGCTTGGTACCAACCACCAAGCACTTCTTCCTGCATATCCTAAAGCATCCCTAGGTTACTTATGATGCCCAAAACAATGTAAATGGTACGTAAATAGTTGCCATAATGTATTGTTTAGGGAACAATGACAAGGGGAAATGTGTGCATGTGTTCAGAACAGATCCAATTTTTAAAAGTATTTTTGATCTGTGGTGGTTTGCCTCTTTGGATAGAACCCACAGATCACAGAGGGCCAACTGTAATGTGAAAGAAAGTTTAATCAATCCAGAGACTAGAGAAGGTCCACTGTATATCTAATTGGAGTTCAGAAGGAAATGATGGAGAAACTGGGGAATATGTAAGATTTGAAGAGAGAACAGTTGAGAATTATCCAGAACTTATGGGGTAGGAGAGTCCTCAGATTTGAGAAGCCAACACACACTGGAAGTCAGAAGACAGTGCTGACAGAAAATAATTGTCAGTAAATCTAGTGTTTCCAACATAAGTGTGAACTAAAAATATTTTCAGACAATCAGAAAGTGAGAATGTTTATAATAAACTGACACCCATGATGGTAATTTCAATCATTCTACTTCAGGGAGTAGGAAAATGATCCCAAGAGGAAGAAGGCTGACATACAAAAGAAATAGCAGGTGTGAGTATAACTAAAGGGAAAACTCACTGCTTAAAAATAAGAATGCTCTTAAATGCAGTTTACAAAGATGAAACTAAAGTATCGAACCAAAGTTTGGCAATTGGTAGGTGAGTAGAGTTAAAGCATCCTAAGTTCCTTGTAATGTTCTGGAATGGGCTGTACATGCCAATTAAACTTAGACTTGCTAAGTTAAATATGCATGTTAAGATTTCTCTACTAGTTGCTAAAGGAATAGAAACAATGTACAGTTTTGAAAAAGAAAAACATCAGGAAAAAAGATCAGGGCAGGGCTAAGGGAGACACAAAATAAGATGGAAGAAATAAATGCAAATATATCAGTAAATATCATCATAATGATACCAAAAAAAACACCCAGAATTGATCTATTTGCTATTCACAGGAGAGACACCTAAAACATAAAAGTCACAGAAAAGTTGAAATTAAAAAGATAGACAAAGATATATCAGAGAAATGCGACCAAAAGAAAAATGTTATAGTTTTACCAACATAAACAAAACCGACTTTAAGAAAAACTCATTTTAAAAGGAGGAAGATTTTTAAAGGCAAAGGAACATATTGTTAAAAGATTTGAATCCCCAGGAAGATGTAAGAATTATAAACTTGTTTGCACCTAATAACACAGCATCAAACACATAAAGAAAATACAGACAGGATTATAAGAAGAAACTGAGAAACATCACATCAAGGTAAGGTCTTAATATACCTCTTTCAGAAACTGATAAACCGCACATGTATGAAAATCAGAAGAAATGCAGATTGGAATAACACAATTCAAAAATCTGTTCTAAATGGACACATCATATGTAAAACACATTTGGAGAATACATACTCTTTTCAAGCACACACAGGAGGGTTTCAAAAACCAACCTTTTCTAGGCCATAAAGCTTGTGTCAGGGCATTTCTAAGTATCATCAGACACATGCTACATTCTCTGGAACATGATATAGTTAAGCTAAAAAATCAATAATAAAAAAGATAAAGTATAAGTTAGAAACTTTCAAACTACATTTTTACACTGGTGTCAAAGAGAAATAACAGAAATCAGAAAATATTCAGAATGGAAAATAACAAATATACTACTTGTCAAATCCTGTGGGAAGCATAAAGCAGAACTTAGAGGGAATTTTACAGTCTTCAGTGTTTACAGAGAGGTTAAAAATATAATAACCCCCCCAAACTAAAAGGAAGGAAATAATAAAGAAATAAGTAAACCAGAAAACAAGGAAACAATATAAAAGACGACCTGTTAAAAATTGATTTTTTTGAAAAGACTGGAAAAAAATCTGATGAATTCTAGCACAAATGTTAAAATATCATCTTCAGAATGAAAGAAGACATGACTAGAAGAAATTTTTTTAGAAAAATTAAGAGGGTATTATGAAAAAATGTTATGCCAATATTTTTAGGAGGAAATGGATAAATTCCTATAAAATGTAAATCACTGTAAGTGACTCACCTAGAAACAGAAAATCTCAAAGGTCCTATAAACATTTTTTAAAACTGTAGCAGCAGGTTAAAATATCCCCAAGAAGAATGCTAAGTCTGGACAGTTTTACAAGTGAATCTGCCAAACTCTTAGGCAACAACAGCACCCGTCTTATGTCATTCTTTTAGGGACTAGAAAAAGAACATTTACACTCAAGTCCCTTTATAAAATTACTATTACATGGACACCAAAACCTAAGAAGATTAGGATGAAAAAGAGAAACTCCAAGTCATATCATTCATAAAAGTTAATGCAAAAAATCCTAAATATTTGCAGATCAAACCCAATAATACAGAAAAAAAAGATAATATATCAGGACCAGGCTAGTTTGCTTCAGAAATGTGAATTTGCTTCAGCACTAAAAAGGAAAAGAAGTCTAGCAATGTCATTCACCACATTAACTGATGGAAAGACAAAAGTCATACGATTGCCTCAACAGATAAAAAAATTTCAAAAAAACTTAGCAATACTCATGATAAAAACTTAGCTAACTAGTAATAGTTCTCCTCAGAAATTTTATACTCAATGGTGAAACATAAAAACATTCGCTTTTAAATGAATAGCCAGTTACATAAAACATCCAGCTGAATGTCCTAGCCAGTGCAACCAGGTGAGAAAATGAAACAATAAAAAAGAAAGAGAAATAAAACATACATGGAAGAATTAAAACTAAGATTAATCACAAATTATATGATTGACACACAGAAAACCCAGGAGAACTCATGAGTTAGTAGAATTAATAAAAAAAAAAAAAGCCTAGCAAAGTTTCTGGATATAAGAACAGTGCATGAGAATCAATTTCACTTATATAAGTGCAAAAATTAATGAGAAAATGTACCTTTAAAGAACAACAATGCATAAAATAGTAGAACTAAGTATAATAGAAGTTGTAGCCAATTTTTTGGATAGAGTTATAAAAATTTACTGAAAGACATTTAAAAAGACCTAAATAAATGGAGAGACATATCATGTTGATGGTTTTAAAGACAGTATTATAAAACTGTCTGACCTCCCCCATTTGATCCAGAGGTTCACTGTATCTCAATCACAGATCTGCACAGTTGTTTTTTCTTAAGAAGTTGATAAGCTGATTCTAAAACTGGGGTAGAAAAGCAAAGGACTAGAGTAGCAATGACACTCCTGAAAGTAACCAGGGCAGGATACTTCCTGTACCAGATACCAAGACTTATTAGAAAGCTATAGTTACAATACACACACACACATACACACACAGTGGACTATTAACGCAGAAAAAAAGAAATAGTGGAACAGAATAGGGAGCCTACAAATAGACCCATTTATATGAAAACCCTATATATGACACAGCTGTTATTATAAACTAATGAAAAAGGATGGATCATTCTATGATGATGTGATTATCATACAGATCATTGGCTATTTTGGGAAAAAAACACTAATCTTTACCTTACAGTTTACACACACACACACACACACACACACACACACACACACCATAGTATGAAAAGCAAAACATTCAAATATTTTAGAAGAAAATGTAGACAAATAGGGGCTGGGCTTGTGGCTCAGTGGTAGAGCTCCTGCCTAGCATGTGTGAGGCACTGGGTTTGATGCTCAGCACCACATAAAAATAAATAAATGTGTCCATCTACAACCAAAAACAAATTTTTTAGAAAAGAAAATGTAGACAAATATTACCTTTTAAAGTTTTTTCTTAAAGGAGAGAAAAATATGAAATGATAACTTAAGATATCCAAAATATATATAATAGAAATTTCAGAGACAGCTCAAAAATGACTTAAATGGATAAATTAAACAACCTCAGTTCACATCAGCAGAATTGTTATGGAGCTGATTGGATGAAAAACAACCATAAAATAGATGAAATGCTATTAAGCCTAACAAAGAAAAAAAGAAATAACACAAATATACAAAATTAGGGGTGAGACTGTAAACAGGACAGATACAGAAATATTGTCTTTAATTGTAGGAGCATGCACAAACCAGCCAAGGTGAGTAGGTAATGCAGTGACATTTAAGCTACCAAATTGACTGAAGGCATAGAAACAGATCAGAGAATTCCCTCCAAAGAAAAGGTCAGGCTCAGTTTTACAAACAGGTAAATTGAGAGCAATTGTCTTGTGCAATTATACACAATATCCATTCTTGGAAAGCTTCTGTAATTCAAAACTCATGTACTACTTACTATTTTCATGAAAAGATGACAGCTATCCTGTTATTCAGCTAAATCATTAAAAAAATTCACTTGACTGCCACCATTTAATTTATAGGATTGTTAATCATTTTTTAAAATTTAGGTTGATTCATATTATTACCCACTTTTTACATAAAGTAACTTTTTAAATGTTTATAGCATGTCATTAGCAATTCATGTAAGTCAAATTCACAAAGAAAGGTTCAAGTGTACTGTTGAAAACTCTGAGAAACAGTTCTCACACCTAGAGTCAGTTAAAGAGCATAGAAAGAAGAAATGCAACTGAAAAATATTTTGTATATTGGCATAACCCTGACATCAAAGTCTAATAAAGGCAACCCAAAAGTAATAGTGATTCATAGAGATGCAAAAATCCTAAACACATAATAGAAAATCTAACTCGATACATAGTAGAAGTTCTGCTTCCAAACCATCCCTTCATCATGAACAAACCAACAAGCTAAGATCCAGAGCCAGGGAGATGCCTGGGGTTATTCTAGAATGCCCAGAAACTCCTAGAGCTGAGCTGTATGTTTTCCAACAGCCAATTGCATTTGTTTCCAAATCTGTTTATGCCAGTTGTTCAATATGGTAATCAGATAAATATTACAAAAATGTGTAAACGTTTAATGTAATGCTCTTGACTTTTTAAAAATTAAGTGCAAGTGGGAACACAACAGGTGGGGGATTCTAAGTGTTAAAAGAACTGTGCATTCAGATTTTTTTGCTAGGATCATGAAGTTCTCATCAAACTATAATTAACATAAAGCCAAAATTCAGACGTGGTTTATAACAAAAGGATAACAATGGTCCTCAATTCAGGGCATCCAAATTCAAAGAGGGCTCAGCACACATCAAATGATTAGCAAATGAAGATGCACGGACACAGAAAATTTGAAATGTTTATGGCTTGATATATGCTTTTTAATGAGTCCCTAAACCAACTTTTTCAATTAGCCTAACAACTCCCTGTTTGATTGCATTTAAAAAGAGGGCTTCATTCTCAGCAAACTGTGCTATCACGACCAAATGGACCAATTTGGGTTACCCCAGGAATCCAAGACAATGCTACATCATAGTAACAGGAAAATAAAATGATCATCTTGATAACTGCCCAATGATACCTGATAAAATTCAACTCCAATATCAAACTTTAACCTAATAACATACTAATGATAAAGGACGTAACCTGAACAAAATCCAGAATATCTGAAAACAACCAATCAATTATCAGAATGCATGGAAAATGGAAGAGGCACTTTTATCAGTGACTAAATAGCTTTGTTCACAAGCATCTCTATTATCAAATGTGATTCTGGAAAAAAGTACAAAATATAACTACTAGAAAGGGCTACTTATTACTATTTGAAGAAAACAATCTTACACACTTGAAAAACTCAGCAAAATCAACTAACAACTGTCAGAACAAATGAAGATGTTTAATAAAGAGTCAGTTCAAATTAAGTACACAAAACGTTGATTTCTTATATTCTAGCAGTAGTCAAAATTTTTTGAGGGGAAAATACCAGGGATTAAACCCAGAGGCACTTAAACACTGAACCACATCCCCAGAGAGTTTCTTTCTATTTTATTTTGAGACAGGGTCTTGCTAAGTTGTTTAGGGCCTCACTAAATTGCTGAGGTTGGCTTTGAACTTGCGATCCTCCTGCCTCAGCAACTAGCCACATTATAGGTGTGTGCCACCGCACCCAGCAAGTAGTCAAAATCTTAAGGCAAATAAAAGATATAAAATGCTATAAAGGTTATAAAATGCCTAGCAATACATTTTAACAAGAAAAGGCTGGACCTATAGAAAGGAAACTAAAATAACTCCTTGAAGGAACATAAAAGGGCAAAATAATGAGAATGAACAAATTAAACACCCAATGATGAGGAGTAGTTAATACCTTATGGACATCCACATGACACGCAGTCATATTTTTAAAGAATATAAACAATGAAAAAGCATTCTTATATAATTTTAAGTTTTAAAATGCAGATTATAAAAAAGTACTGCCTGGCAGGGTGGCACACGCCTGTAATCCCAGTCACTCAGGAGGCTGAGGCAGGAAACTCACAAGTTCAAAGCCAGCCTCAGCAACTTAGTGAGGCCCTAAACAACTGAGCAAGAACCTGGCTTGAATTTTTAAAATAATAATAAAAAAAGGACTGGGGATGTTGCTCAGTGGTTAAGCAACCCTGGGTTTAATCCCTAGTACCACACACACACAAAAAAAATACAATATGAGTTCCATTTAAAAAAAAACAAAGTAGACACAGGTACATAAAAGACATCTAAAAATGTAGGCACCTACATCAAAATCTTAAAGGCGCTTATCTTGAACTGATAGGAATACAAGTGGTTTTAACTCTCTGCCTCACACTTTGTTTTCCACGTCTTCGGCAAAAGATAAACCAGAGAAAAATTTAAAAAGCACTTCCTCCTGGAATTCCATAAGACCCTGAATTCAGCAGTCCTTCACTGGCATGTGAATGGAATTGAACTCACAGCCTTTTGGCAGGTCTCAGCTCTCCTGCCTCCCTGGGGAGGTCAGGGCTTCCCTTGCCTGGGAGCACTGGACTTCATGTATGCACACTGAAGGCTCCACACCAAAGCACCAAAGTCACCTTCTCAGAGGGACCCACACCCAGAAAGAGGGCACTTGGAAAATCAGCTGAGGCAGGCAGAAAGGAAGTCTGCCTGCAACTGCAGCTGCTGACTGGCGGCCCAAGCAGACCTCTCAGAACCCGCTGGGACCAGCGGGGGCCCTTCAGTCATGCACACCCTCCATGCCTTGGAGAGGGACAGAGAAAGTCAGCCTGCTTTGCACGTGCAGATTTTCCATGTCCCATGTCCCAGAAGTCAGAGTCTAATCTAGAGACTTCCCTGCTTGCCGTGGCCCAGGCAGCCCCACCCAAACCCCAGCCCTCACACAGGTTAACAGGATTGAAAGGAATCCCAGGATGCACCAGGAGATAACATAGGGAACCCACTGCTGACACCCTACCCCACAGCTTTCTCCCACCCCTCCTCTATTTCCTGGGGCAAGACTGGTGACCATCCCTCCTTCCTTCCCCTCCTCTGTTCCCCTCCTAACTCCTACCCCTTAGCCCCCAAAGGGAAATCAAGGAGCCCACAAAGAGGTAAGTAATACATACATGAGGACCAGATGGAGAAGATGCCAGGTTAGTGGGGGCCAAGCTTGATAGACCATCCGCCAGCTACAAATTAAACAGGCTGGTTAGCGGCAGGATTAGGGGGTTCATTCGGGGAAGGCTGGATGGCCCAGGGAGTCATCCTCTCCCTCTGCCCAGCACCCTCTGCTCCTCCTCCAGGAATCACATCAGTTGTGGGAAGAACACCTGCTCCAGAGTTGGAGAAGCCTGGCTCCTTGGCCCAGCAGTTGTGTGACCTCAGGCAAGTAACATGACATCTCTGACTCCATACCCCCATCTAGAGAACAGCACCAAGCCCAACTCACAGGAGGAGTGAGAGGAAGGACCCATACACTCGGCTCCAGGTGAGGCACACAGATGCTCCCCTGGCGCCATCGACACGGAGGCTTCTCACATGCCCTCCCTGCTGGTCCAAAATCTGCCTACATCAGGGACACTCCTGCTCCTTGTTGTGAAGGGGTTTCTCCAACAGGTAGGTCACCCATCCCTGCTGGGCAGGGTTCCTGAGCAGCTGCAGGTTTCTTGCCTTCTTGCCTCAAGAACCAGGGCATCACATGGTTCCTCCCCAAAACCTGTACCAGGCAAACCTTAAGTCTTTTGGTTTTGCCTGCCACCCTATGCCACCAACTTTCTGTATCACACCTTTGCTTGCTGTCTCCAGTACTGTAACTCGGTACTGCAGGCAAGATACCTGTTCAGAGGGTACCACAGTAGGCCAGGGGGAGGTGACAGAGTTCTGGGTGGAGGAGCAGCAGACAAGGCAAGGAGATGCAATCTCAGCAGAAAAGGTAGCGAAGGCAAAGGTAGAAGGAGAGAAAAGCAGAGAAGGTCTTCTGAAGCAAGTGGGCTAGGAGGGCACCTCCAAGAGCAGGAGGAGGCCAGGCAGGAGAGGTGAGGGCTTGGCAGGGCCCAGAACCACCAGCGCCAGAGTCTCTCCTCCTTTGAGCCCCACACAGAGGGCTCTGGGAAGAGACCATAGGAGGTCAACCCCCTTGGCCAGTCCTCCCTCAGCAGAAAAAGCCCGGGACACTGATGTCCCCAGGGGGTCAGGAAGAGTACAGAGAAGGACACAGAGAATGGAGCCCTGCTGGGACTTGGAGGGGAGCCAGGGGACTCCTAGAGGCCACCCTCCTCTGTAAAGGGAGCATCACTGCTGGGGACATCAAAGCAAAAAGCCTGGGCAGGAGGGCAGAATGGCCCAGGGGCACCCAGCCAGGCCCGCTGGCCATGTGTTGCTGGGCACAGCATGGCCCCTGGAATAGCCTGGATGAACCCCCATGCAACCCCCCAGCTGGACAGGGCCCAGTCCCTCCCATCCTCCTCCTGAAGCCCACAGAAGCCCTATTGTTATTTTTACTACGGTCCTTTTTTTAGAAAGGTGAGAGAGAAACCGGCAGTTCACCAGAGCAAATGGGAGAAAAAATAACGCTAAACATAGTGCCCCAAAGATCGAGTCCAGCTTCAGAAATTACACGTTCCCCTTTGGGATGCGGGCATAATTTGCTGCTCCGGTTCTGGGAGTGTGTTTCCACCTTCATGGCGTCCCAGAGACTATAACTGGAGAGGCAAGCTCAAAATCACCCCAAGCTGGGAGCCTGGGGGCCTGAGGGCCTGGGAGCAGGCCAACCCCATACCTCAGCCCTCGGGCCTGGGGAGAAGGTCAGCGCCTCCTTCTGGTGTTTCCTCCACTCCGGCCACCAGGCCTGCCTCCTTGCTAAGCCCACACCCACCACACACACACACACACACACACACACACACACACACACACACACGGCCACCTCTACATACACACACAAACACATTCCACCTCTCTCTCTCTCACACACACACACACACACACACACAGAGTCTCACTTGCAAACCTCTGCCTGGATTCAGCCCACCTCTCTCCTTTATTCTAACCCCACCCAGCCTCCTCTGAAGCCTCCCTCCTGCAGCCTCCTGGGAGGGCTGAGTGATCAGGGTAGCCTGATCCTCAGGCTACTCCCACAGGTCCAGGAGAGTCCCAGATGTTGGTGTCCTCGTTACTAAAGCACCTCATCCCTGCTGCGTCACTCAGTGGAGGTCCACTAGATACCGCTAGTCTCCCCAGGATCCAGCTCCCCAAGTGTTCTCTCTTTATCCCCACTCCAGAAAGCCTCCTCTGGAGACCCAAAGAGGAGACCCCACCCCCACTGGTGAAAGCTAGACAAGAGTCATCCTGACACGCCAAGTGGGCTCTGAGGCCTGTCCGTGCCTGGAGAGGGGGCAACATGGAGGGTGCAGGCCACTATGTCTACTTTGAGCTCTGAGCCCCGCGCTGGGCCTGGGCTGGGCAGCAAGCCCTGTGTGTCTGCTCACTGTTTTCCTTGCCATCTTTATAATCAAAACACCCAGAACTGGTTTAATGAGAAAAACAGATTCATAAGCAAAGGCCCTAATTTTTTTTTAAGTAGAATGGAGTCAGAATCAGAGACAGATCCAGGGACAGAAGGAGAAGAGATGAGGGTGGAGAAGGAAACGTGGACAGCAGTTCATTTAGCTGGAGGTAATGCCCACCTACTCATTATTTTCCTTTATTTTCCAAATTTTACAAAATGAACATGTGTCATATTTATGATTAGATAGAAATGAATCTATCCTAGGTGGAGTAAAGTCTGCTCTCCCTCTGTGAGGACTCACCTAGGCCTGCCTCACAGTCGAGGCCACTCCTGCCAGGCCACCACTCCTGCCAGTGCCCTCAGAGCTTGTCTACACTCTTGTTCCCATCCTCCCCACCTCCCTTGCACACTGATGTGCACACCATGCCATACACATACACATACACACACACACACACACACACACACACACACACATACCACCCAGGGACCAGTGCACACCTACACAGAGAACAGCCTGATGGACCAAGAACAAGTAGTGGAGTGGATCTGCAGGAGCCCCCCAGCCCACCCCAGCCCTCTCCTGCTGAGAACAGTTCAGACAGGGCAGGCCCCATCCACTCAGGATCTCCCGGCCCCAGAGATGAGTGCTGGACCACGAGCCCCAGGAGGCAGAGCAGACAGATCTGCCTCATCCATACACTTTGTTGCCTCCAGAACTGACAACTCCTGACCGCTCTGCGTGCCAGCATCAAGAACCTGGGCTGACATTTTCTACCTGTGCAGTGGGCTCCTCCCAGACCTGAGCAGATGACGATGAGGCTTCCTGAACAGAAAGCAGGTGTGACCAAGGAAAGAAAAGGCAGAATCTGCAAGAACAGGGTGAGCTGGGTGAGCTGGAAAGGAGCCCCAGGTCAGCACCACAACTGGGAACAGGTGGGCAGCTATGGGGGGATTGGGGGCCATCAATCATGAGAATCAAACAGACTGCTGAGAAACACAACCAGGCCAAACAGGAGCCAGGTGAAATCTAAATTCTGCCCGAATCCTTGTCCCTCCAGGTCCCACAGACCAGGGCTTTCCATTCTATCTGCATTGGAAGAGGAGTCAGGATACGAGATCCCAGCCAGAACCATCTGGCAAACTATTATAACTGGAACCCACTGCCGCCTGGGTCAGCCTTGGAGAGCCTGGTCCTCCAAGTCCGGGGCTATGGATGAGAGATGGAGGGTGAAAGATTCCCTGGATCTGCCAAGTCAGATCAACAGACGTCAGAGAAAAACACAACACAAACTCAGATACCAGACTGGGGGCTTCCTTGGAGGGCCAGGGCTTCCTGGAGACAGGGCTGGTCTCACTGCTAGACTTGGGGCTCCTTGAGAGTAGGGTTTGGGCTGCCTCCATCAGTTGGCTCAGTATGTCTGGGTCCCTGAGAGCACACTGGTTTGCCCTCCTCCTTCTCCCCACCCCCCTCTCAGGTCAGGTGAGGCCAGCCCACCCCCACCGTCCCCGGGGGTGCACCTCCAATCAGGAGCCAGCTCCCAGCTCCCTGCTCCTCACCACTCTGCCTGGCTAGCAGCTCTAACCAGAGTGGCCATGTGCTCCCCACAAAGAGCACGGGCCTGGCCCTGGCTCAGACCCCAGCCCCCGTTCCCTTGTGTCAATGCTGGGAGGATGGCCAGACTAGCCTCCTCACTGTCTGCCTCTGGCTGTGCTTGTAGCCAGCAGGACCCAAAATAATCCATTCCCATTCAAATCTGCAGACGTTTTGAGGGCAGCACACATAGAAAGAAATCCTGCAGGGCAGGCCCTGCCCTCCAATGCATAGTCAGACAGGCCCACCAAGCAGGGCAGGAAACAGGAGCCAAGATCAGGCAGTCCAGAGTTTGGGGCAAATTCTCTGCCTAATTCAGCTATAAACACCCAACCAGACCAGAAGGCATGAGCAGGAAATTTAGCTAAACTTCCTATTGAGCCATCTGAAATTTCCTTCTGGGTTTCCCCAGCCAGGAAAGGTTTCTCCTCAGACCCATACAGACAGAGGACAGGCTATCTAGCCATCCATCTATCTATCCATCCATCCATCTATCCATCCATTCACCCACCCACGGAGACCTTCATTGAATACCTCCTCTAAGCCAGGCCCCATGCTGGGCACTGAGGATACAAAGAGACTGGGGAGACAGAGGGTTTGGGGCTTCTGATGCCTTCTTAGCACTAGGAAACTCTAGAGCAAGACCTTTCACTTAAACCCCATAGATGTTCCCCTGGAAGTGGCAGAAGATAAAAGGAGAAAAGATAATAATCAACCCTAGATGACACAGCGAAGCCCTGCAGACACAATCTGAAGATCCCTAGCCCAACCCAGCCCCCAAGTTGATTCTCTTGCTCTCAAAGCTAATATTTGATTGACAGTTTCAAGAACACAGACCCCTTTGAAGTGCCACTCCATCCCGGACACATCTACACTCTGGGGGCCTGAGGACAGAAGGGCTATCTACATGGGCTAGAAGACCCTGACTCCAGGCAACCTGGAAGCTCTGGGGGCCCAAGCGTGTCAGGTGTCATATAATATGTGGCCAGCATCACATGAAGCCCAGAAAAGAGGGTGACAATGTGATAGACATCAAGTTCAAGGCTGTTGCTCACAGTGGGGGCCTTTCCATATGATTACTGAAGTAAAAGACTGGGTGGCCTCAGCTCTGCAGCATCCATGGCCCCTCCAGGCCCAAAGGACAGAGAGTGGTTAAAGATGTCACAGACCTTCTGCCACATCCTTCAGCATTGCATCTAGGTCACCAGCGGGCCCTAGGGTGCTGAGGATAGCAAGGATCACTCTGACTTCCTTGCAGAATTGAAGACCCTTAAAATAATGTCCCTCTCCTGCCCCCTCTTCCTTCCTCTTCCTGGTGGAGATGAACAAGGTGAGATGCATCACTGGCTTAGAGGTGCCTCCAAACACCAGCCCATAGAAGAATCCTCCTCCTAAGAAGAGGTCTGTCCAGGGCAGGGTGATGCAGCCTGAGCACCCGAGACTGCCTGGCTCCTTTCTCTTTCATCTCTCCCCACCCTGGTTTACTGAGCAATCCCCAGAGGAAAGCCCTCAATGTGGCCCCAAAGGTAGCAGTCCTTGCTTCCAGGAAAAGGAATTGGGTGGTTCCTGAAGACCACAGAGACTGAAACCCTGCATCTAGGTCCCTCCGCTATGCAGTACCCAACTACCAGGGTGTAGAGGGAGACATTTTATAATGGGGGAGCAGGAGCAAGAAGAGATGAGGAAGAGGCATGGAGGGGGAAGGGAAAATCAAGGCCAATTCCTGGGAACTAACCTCTCCCCTCTGGGGCCCTGTGCCCCTCCTACCTGGATGGGGATGAGGGGCTCCTTGTCATCAATGTCAATGAGCACATCTTCTCCAGGACTGAGTAAGCTCACATCATCTGCAGGGAGAACCACGTCCAGGCTGGTAAGGGGCTCAACCCGTTGGGACAAGACCCCTGGGTCTCTCTACCTCCTCACCTCTCAGTCCTTCCCTCTCCTGCTTCCATCTCTCCCATCTTCCTTCACATGCCCTGTCTCCCAATTCTCTCTCTTACTCTCCTCACATTCCCACCCCACCATTGTCTCCCTACGTCTCCTCCCTGTCACCTCTTCCCTCAGCTGACCTCCATTTGGAGCCAACCCCCCTCAGCTCCAGGAGGTCTGAGACACCTGCTCCAGGAGGTTCCCACCTCTGGTCTAGCTGAACAGAGGCCACTTCTCACTCAGGCCCCAGAAGAGACAAGCTTTAGGATGCCTCTCAGCTGGACAGTGCTGCCTGCCCTGCCCCCCTGTCCTGGCCCTCCAGGCAACATCCCTGCCCCCTACCTGGGCCGCCCTGTGGGGACGGACTCTCCAGTGAGTAGGGGTCACACAGGAAGCTCTCCAGGGAACGGATGGTGCACTGGCCCACCACAGGCCGGCGGCCAAACTGGCGGTTATCAATGACCTTAACCACGATGGGGGGACAGTAGAGTTCCTCCCTGGGCAGCATCTAGGTGGAGGAGGGGGAAAGCTCTGGACACCAGCCTCAGTCCTTTTCTGGGAAGTCTCATGGAGCAGAAAAGGACCCAGGCAATCCCAACAGCCAGAAATCCAATATGGCGCATGGCCGGAACCCAAGAGCTGGCGAAGAGAGCAGGAGCCACACACCTTGCTCTTGAAAGCCTATGTGGAGGCTGGCTTCCCCAACAGCTTTACCTTCCAGATACACCCAGCTCAGCCTGCCGCTCAGCAAGGCTACTCTCCCTGAACTGCGTTGGCTGGGCAGGGGAGAGGGGAGTTGGCCCAGGACTCCACATTTCTTGCAGACAGTCCCCCCCAAGTGGATACTCTAGAGTTGGCTTGCAGACCCAGATCCTTCTCCCCCACCCCCAGAGCACTTTGAACACAACTTGAAATAATTTATATGCTCTCCTTCAGTGGCGGCTTTGGCTCAGCCGAGCAGAGGCTCCTGTTGACAGCCACTGGGCCTGGAATTACTATAGCGCTTTCATCTTGAAGACCATTTTCCTTTCCTCAGACTTGCCTTACTCGGCCAGTAGGCCCAGGCAGCACAGGGAGCTGGAGAGGGTTGGGGGACCAAGGTCCAGGGAGTAAGTGCCTCTAACGGGCTCAGGCCAGGGCAGGGTCAGGGCAGTTTGGGAGGAAGTGCTGGAGGTCTGAGCCCTGGCAGGCCCCTGAGGAGAGCTGCTGAGACCAAACCCTGCCCGGGAAGGAAAACCAGCCTCTGAATGGCTCTTGGAGGCCTCTGCTGATCCAAGATGGGGTGTGAGGGAGGAAACCGCCCACCCCTGCTGCTCTGAGGACAGAACTCCTCCCATGAGGAAAGGCAGAGGGATGACAGGAGCCTTAGGGACCCGGCAGGGAGCCCAGGCTCAATCCCTAGACACTCTAGCCCCCAGGACTCTGGGAGGGGACAGTAGGGCAAGGGGCTCACCACTTCCATGAAGAGAGTGCAAACATCGAAATTGGGGTTCTTCCGGAGGTTCCTGATTACACAGGACTGCACCGCCTGGCCCCCGCACTCCACCACGAGACTCGGGGAGGAGATGCTGGCCAGCTGGTAGCTCTTCATGTTCCGCAGACCCCAGGCCAGGATCTGGGGACACAGGCAGAGGAGATGGCTGGGAAAACCCAGGCCACGGGAAGACAGGGCCGAGAGGGCACAGGGCCAGGCTGCCCACAGCCCCATGCCCCCAGGCCAGGCTCACCTCAATGGCTGTGCGCTGGAGAGCTGGCTTGATGTTCTGGGGAACCATGTAGATGTTGGCCTCCCTCTGAGGTGGCGGGTAGGGCAGGTCTGTGTCCTCCGACTGCAGGGGACAGCAAAGCAGAAAGGAGACAAAGGCAAAGAAGACCAAGTCGAAGATACAAGGAAGGAGGGACAGACAGGACAAAAAGAAAGGACAGGCGTTGAGAGTCACAGAACAGAGGCAACGACCCAGACATGGGGAGCAGGAGCTGTCAGCCTGTGCAGGGCACCACCCTTTCCAGGATCACAGGTCAAGCACCATCCCCTGGGTCAGGTCACCCCATTGCAAGTGAACCCCAAGCCTCATCTCCTCCCATACTGCAGGCTCTGGTGACCCATGCGTTGCTCAGGGTCTCCCCCTCCCCGACTCATAGGCATGCACATCCCAGAACATCCCAGAACATCCCTGTGCCTCCCTCTACCATGGTTCTCCCTAACTCAGACCCAACTCGGTGACCATCCCCAAACCCACCCAAGACATCTTCCAGCCCCAAACCTTATCTCTCACATCTGTCCCCTCTGAGGACAGAGCATGTGCACTGTACACCAGAAGAGCAGAGCAATGGATAAAAGAGAAAAGGAGATACATGTTCATTATGTCTGAAATACATAAACTCTCACTGGGACTACTGGTGACACCTTTGTGACTATTAGAGTAAGATGTCCTTTTCTCAAGACAATCTACTTCATGTCAAAAAAAGGGTCATATTGTACAAGTTTATTAGGACAAGACATTTTACTGCCACCTACTGGAAACATTTTATAAAAAAAATGTTTATGATATTTGTGTGAGAAATTGCACCCCCCTAGACACAGTTGCCCTTGTTCAGTGCACAACCTGCCCATCCATACATGCATCCCATAACATTCAGGAAATATTGACTATAATTAAAAGGGTTATGCTAAACATTTTACAGAGCTGACTCCATGTAATCTCTTTTAATAAATAATGGAATCATTACAGTCATTCTCCTAGTAACTAGCTTTGGGTTTCTTCTGAAAGGATAGCACATCCATCTACAGATGCTCTGACATAGATGGTGAGAAAAACTGGAACAGAAAAAAATACCAGCTTCCTCCTGCCTTCATGAAGCCTCACAGCCAACCCAAGCCATCCCTCCTGTCCAGCCACACTCTGATGACACTATGCTTCCTTGGCCTGTAGCAGGAGTCATAAGCTCAGGTCTAGAATCAGACACACATGGACTCCTGTTCCAACTCTGCCATTTCCTAACCGTTTGACCTTGGGCAAATTACTCAACCCCAGTGACTCAGGATCCTCATAAAGATTGGGGATAACAATATTCTTGTGGAGTGGCTCTGAGAATTAAATGAGACAATAAATGTAAAGAGAATCTGGCACACAGAAGGTGCTTAATAAATGGCTGTGACTGTAATTATTACTACAATTGTCGGCACCCTTGTTTTTACCATTGGTATTGGTATTGCTCTTCCCAGGGTGACTTAAGGACAGCTGGGCCACCAGAAGCATTGTAATGCCACAGCGATGCTGGCATTACACTATCTCCAAGGCACCAAGGCACAAAGCAGGGGACCCCAGCTCCCTCCAGACCCACCTGCACTTTTGACCGGCCGAGGAGGGCTGATGTATAGGCTGCACTCCACAGTCCATGGGAAGCTGCCCCTGGAGGACGGAGGCAGCCGCCTGGCCACTAAGGCCACCCCTCTTGTGATGTGACGTCCACCATGGCACCTTGGGCCACCAGCTACAGATGGCTGTGAACGGGGCAGGCTCTCTAAAGGAAGGCTGTACTTGAAGGCCCACTCGTGGCCTGAGGGTGGCCTCTCCTGGCTGATGTGTGGCCCACTGTGGGGCTAACAGGGCAGAAGGGATCAAGGAGGGGTCAGCCCTAAGCCCCCTGAGCCGTGTTTTTGGAATCACCCAGGAAAACTCATGGACAGATTTGCCCCAGAACGTTTCCCCTCTGCCTGTCCTTTTCTCCCCCTTGTTCCACGTTCCATCTGTCCTCCCTGGCTCCCAGAGCTCCGTGGTGATGACGTCCTCGCTACAGCTGAGGACTGGGAACCGGCCCACGGAGACCAAAGCCCTGGTCAGTTAAGCACTAGTACCGTTTGGAGCAGGCCCTGGAGGAAGAAGGCAGGAGCGCACAGCTGCGGAGCGCAGGCCCGGTGGAGGCAGGAGGAAGAAGCAGAGACAGAGGTTAGAGGTGCGTCCAGCAGGAGCTTCCCCAGCATGAGGCCACCACACTCACCCCACGGCCACCTCCAACCACCTCCAGTCCCCAGGGCTCCCAGGACACTCTGGCCGCAGGCCAGATCTACCACCTCCTTGGAATCCCCATCTCTGTCCCACCCTGCTCCACCCAGCCTGCAAGCTGCCACCACACAGTCCCCCAGAGCCATGTGCGTCACACACCAGCTCTGGGATCTCTACCTTCTCGAATCCATCTCGCCCTCCTCTCTGTGTGCCTTCTCCCACCTCCTCCTCTCCTTCATGTCTTCTGCTTCCTGTCTCCATCCCCCGCCTCTCCTCCCTCGCTGCCCGGTGTGTTCTGCTTCACCCCATCCTGGAAAGTTCTCCCTCCAGAGTCAACAGTCACCTCCTAGAAGCTCAGCCCAAAGTCCACTCCTGGGTTCCCACCTCTCATCCCTCAGCTGCACCTGCCCAGCTGACCTTGTCCCCTTCCTCAAGCCATCCCTCCGGTCCCACACTGCTGGTCCCTCCTGCCCTCTGATGCTGAATCTCCCTGGTAGCCTCTCCTCTTCCTCCCCAGCCCTGGGTTTTCTGTTCCCTGCCATCTCTTCTAAGCCCCATTCCTAGCATGCTTCTGCTCGATTCGTCCATGCATCTGGCTGGCCTCTCACACTGAACTTGTCCAGAACTAGATTCTGCTTCCTCCCTTCAAATGTCATCTCAGAAACTGGTCCCCATATCCACCTAGACAACCAAGCCAAAAAAAAAAAAAAAAAAAAGCCCCCTCAGCTTCTCCTTCTCTCATCACTGACCTCTCTCATGCCCACCAGGTCTTCTTCCGGGGCTCAAGCCAGCACACTCTCTCTCTGACTCACTAGTGCTCTACAGCCAGGTGAGCTTTCTAAAATGCCACCCTTGGCTTAAACTCCAGAAATTCTCCCCAACCCGGCAGAAATAATGCAAATTCTTTGAAGAGGCCCCCAAGGACGCTCACTGTTCCTGCTTACTTCTCTGATCACATAAGTTTCCCCTCCAGGAGCCCAAATATTGATGAGCCACCTCCCAGAACACACCCAAGCCCTGCCCTTCCAAACTCGAGAGGGTGGCGGGAGGCCCCAGGCTCTCCTTGGCTCTGAGGCTTGGTGCTCACTGGCCCCTATGTCTGGAATGCACTCCTACCCACTTCATCTGCCTCCTGCTCCAACTGCAGATGTCCACTTAAATCATCCCTACGCCTTGAGCATAACTGAAGCACCCTCGTGGCTCCCAGTCATATGGATTAGTCCCACTGAAAGACACATCTGTCACCCTGCACCATACCTGTGTGTCCCTGGTTAAACCAGCAAGTCTGTACCACTGGATCACAGCTAAATACCCCATCTAGTAAATAAATGATCATGGATAGATAAGCGGAGGGAGGGAGGGAGGGAGGGAGGGAGGAGTCCAGGAAGAGATGGATAAAGAACATCCCAACACACCTCCTGTCTCCTTCCAGCACTCCTGTCGGCTCCAGCCCGGACCCCGGGACCCCAAAAGCCCTGCCTCCCCGTACCTGCTCACCGCTCTGTCTGCATGGGTCTCCTCACCTGCCTGAATCTAACACAGCTTTCAGAGCCTAAATCGAGTTCTCCATGCACTTGGAAATCTCCCCAAAACTCCAGTAACTTCCATAACCCTACTCTCTGACATCTTTTAAACCTAATGACCCTGGGTGCCACCCACCAGCGTCTGCATGATCCTAACTGGTCTCTGATCATCTCACACGTGGGAGTGTGAGAAACAGAAAGTTCAGTGGTCCGTTTTCAGAATGGAGTATTTAACCTTAATTGGATCCAATTGTAGCCATTTAATTAGAGCCTTTCCCTTTGCCTGCCCCCTTTTTCGTGCAGATGAAAACTCTGAGCTCCTCCAATCAGGGCAAGGGGCAGCACTGCGCTCGGGATAAAGGTAGGCGGACTGCCCGCCCAGGTGCACTTGCAGGCCAGTCGGTCGGGAGCACGCCCTCTGGCAGAGTTGGGTTGACCTTGCCCACCCATTTCCACAATTTTGCTTTCTTGCAGCCCCTTGGTATTTCTAACAGGGGTCCTGAGTCCATGGACAGACAACTCCTGCGCCCCTTTCTCAACTTCTTTCTGGTCCAGCCCACAGGAGGGGCCCAACACCCTCCCTCCAGGACAGTGGTTCCCAGAGAGGGTGCTGTGACCCTTAACAGAACTGGGGGCCCTATCAGCCTGGCCAGGCAGGCGGATGCAGACCCCAAGTACAATTGGGACATCCTGATTCACTGTCCTATGGGTGACGGGGACTCCGAGAACAGCCATACCACATAAGCCTAATTAGAGGGAGCCACATGTGACCACCCTGAACGCACCCTGAACACAGGGCAGGCACACCTGGAGCAGCTAGAGTGGTGGGCTGAACCCACAGGAAGGGTGTGTACCAAGTCGGCTCAGATCAAGACCCCAGGACAACTGAGGTTCTCCCCACTGTCAGAGCTGAAGCCACGTGGAGGCCGGGCCCATCTGCCTGTCCATGGCCAGTTCAGCACAAGGAGCTGAGGCCTTGAGGGGAGCTCCCTCCAGGTCCAAGGGGGTACTGCAGTAGAGAGATGCTCCTTGCGAGAGCAGAGTAAGTGTGGACAAGCCTCTCCAGCCACCTAGCTCTCCCTGTCCCCACCTCGCCCAGTGGGAGACAGGGGACCCTCTGGACATTCACATCCTGGTTCCTCCAGGAGCTCCAGGCAGGGGGCAGCCAGGCGGGCTGGGAGGGCTCCATTGTCTGCCGGCCCCACCCAGCTCGTTAGGAACAACATGCTGCTCTAATTACACTTCCCAGGAAAAACAGTGTTTCAAATTAAGGCCTTGGGGGAGGAATAGGGGGATGGGGGAACCACTGGGCTTATTTTCCTGATTGCAAAACATCAAATTTTTCCTTTTAGTAGATGTAGGGGTGCAGAAGGGTACCTCCAGCACATCTTGGAATGAAAGTCGCACACCTTGTCTCCTGGATTTCGACTAGCAGATGGGGTGACATCTGGATGGCCCCTGAGCCAGTCATGAAAACAGTCACAAAGTATGCGATCCCTTCTACCAGGGTATCCCTGCCATGGAGCCCCTGGCATGGTCAGGATGGGGAGCCCCTGGGGGTCTTCCTCTACATGTGTTCCACATCCCAGGGGCCCTGGTTAGTCAGGAGTCCACCAGCACCTCTCCTGCCCAACGTGCATGCGTGTTCTCACAAGTGTACACATGAACACATGCTCACGCGTGTATGCACACACTCTCCAGTTCTCAGGAAATCTAAAATTGCCGTTTCTTTGAACTCATTCCCCTTGGCAGCGTGGACCGCCTTTGTTCTCCAGACAAAAAGGAAAAGAAACGAGAGAAGGGCTCAGAAGAGGCAGGAGAAGGAGGGAGAGGGCCAGGGAGCACACAGAGCAGAGTGAAACCCATGGGAGGGTGGGAAGGCTCAGAGAGAGGAAAGACAGACAAAAAGGCCCCAAGGACCAGCAGACCAGTGGGCAGAAGGGACCCTTCCCTCCTCCCGCCCGCTGAGCCTCAGGCCCAGGACACCAGCAGAGCCTCCCAGCACACAAGGCAGAGAGCCTCAGAGAGTCGCCTTCAGATGTGCATCAAGCCTGGGAGAGGGGAAATCTTGTCACCCAGGTGGGGACCCAGCCCAACCCCAGGCACTGCTGCCTGCACCCACTCCCTGGCCCTTTCTGCCCATTCCTGCTTCAAACACTAGCTCAGTGGCACAGCTTCCAGGAAGCCAGCCCCCCTGCCTGCTCTGGAGCCCGCAGCTCTGGCAGACAGCATATCATCTCACTGGCGGGCTCCTGTGAATCCTTGCACCTGGCTGCCCTAGCGGAGGGGCACTCCCCACTGGAGTAGCCATCCTGAAGTCAGCCTCCAGAATCCCCAGCCCCTCTGCTCCTCCCAGCTCCTCTCTAATCTGGTCCCCCATGACTGTGACTATCTCAGAAGCCTCCTAGCTGGTCTATCCCCCAGTCCCTCCCTCCCCAACATACACCCCATTGTCAGGCAACTTCTAACACACTGTCCTGCCCTCCCCACTCCCAGACTTTCCAGGGCTCCGATAGCCAGGGCCCTTTGGGAAGGCTGTAATAGTCCCCAAAGGGATTAGGTTGGGCCTGGGAGGGACTGGATGGGGGTACATGGCAGGAGCCTGGTCACAGCAAGGAAGACAGAAAAACACCGCTGGGGTGTTGGGCTTCCTGCAGGACCAGCAGAGTGGCAGCCCTGATCTGCCCCTCCCAGCCCTGGGGAGCCCTAAGACCAAATAGGATCCAGCATCTTGGCATGAAGCTTTGTCTTGGAGTGAGGGGAAGTAGACTGAGGTCTGGGGATGGGGGCTGTTGGGGATGAGGGCGATCCCAAGATCATCTGCAGGCTTGTTCCCTGGATTAGATGATACTCCATTCATCCTATTGGGCCTCAGGCCTTTGAACCTGCTGGCTGAGCCAAGCCCTGCACCCAGAAAACCCCAGGGTTTGTTCTCCCCTGGCCCTGCTGACCCACAGGAGGCCCCAGCTTATGGCCCGACTGGCCCTGCATCAGGACACTTGGCCCTCTGCAGGGTCTGGACCAAAAGCTACAGTTTTGATTTGCTTCCTGACAACCAGACCGCAGCTGGATCCCTGCGCTCAGAATCTGAGCCTTTACTGCTATATATGACAAATCCAGTTATTAAGGATTCTAACTATTTTTTTTTTTAATAACTCATCCCTGGGCTGGGTCTTCTTCAGAGCAGGCTGTGGGTTTTGGCCACAGAGTGCTCTCAATCAAGAGCGAGGGCTCCGTGCTGCTTCCCTGGACGGGGCTCTGCCTCCCTTTCCAAATCGGCAGTCTTTCGCAACTGCAGCCAGAAGCTGGAGGCCGCCTGTCAGGCGCAATCACGGCCAGCTCACTTGGCGGACCCCACCTCGGTCTGGAGCGAAAGGAAGTGAGGTAAGGGGCGCGGGGCCTGCGGATCCCACATCCTGGTTCTGCGCTTCAAGTCTAAATTGCACTGAAAATGTCAAACGGTGTCCGCTCCCAGTCTGGGGATTCCCTGATGAGAGGAAGTGGCTGCCCTTTCCCCAGCTCCCCCTCCGACCAGGGCCCTGGTTCCCATCTCTCCATCCAGGCTCTGCACCCTGCTCCCTGACAGATGCACAGGAGGCCGAAAGAGAATGTGCTTCTCACCCCCAAGGATGCGGCTCTCTTTGCGAAGCTGCAGCTCTAAACTTCTTCAATCTCTAGACATCCTCAGCCCACTCCACCTCCTAAACTCCCAAGCTGGTCCGTGGCCCCTTGTGCCAAAGGCATGTTTCCATCTTGCTAAGTGCTGCACAGATGTCCGGCTAACGTCACCTCCACCAGGGGGGCTTCCTTGACTGTTCTGGGCCCTGACAAACATTTTATTCTTGAAAACATGCCACCTGGTAGTCAACCAGCTAGAACTTAAGTAGCCTGGGTGATTCTGGCCCTCCCAAGAGAGCAGCAAGCCTCAAGGTGAAAATCACCTGGGACACTCCCCAGGCAACCTTGGACCCACACAGAGCTTGAGGAATAAAGCCCAGATAGGTCCCTTATTGGCACTAGGAAGCTGGAAGACTCTAGGGCATGTACTGGGAGACTGGGAGGCTGGTCTTCACCTCCCTCTGTGCCTGCCCACTGGCCCCCAGCCATAGGCCACAGCTCCAGTCCTGCTCACCTCATCTAGGATCCTTGATGTATCCTGCATCTGGACCACACCATGGAATGTTCCACATCCAGGAGATAATGCATGAGGAAGAAGGGGGTGGAAGTTCTCCATTAGTAACAAGGAGTGCTAGGCTGGGCCAGAGATCAGCACACCAGACACCACCAAGAGGAGCCCCCTTCCACCACCAATGGAAGCCCCCTCCCAGCGAGGGTAAGAAAGATGTGCCACACCCTCCATGATGTCTGAGAAAGATGCAATGGACCTGAGCCAGAGGGGCATGTGGGAAAGACTAAGGCCCACACCTAGAGTCCAGGCAGTTCCAGAAGTGACTGGAGAAGGGAGAGTAACAGACAGGTGGCAGAAGGACCTGGATCCCTATGGAGCAACCCTGGGAAGAAGTCAGGCCTCAGCCTTGGAGTCCTTGCTACTGTGGGGCAAGTGGACTTGGGCAGCCAAGGAGAACAACCTCCAGTCTCCAAGGCTGGCAGAACTCAGCGCTGGAGTAGGAGTAGGGACAGGACAGGAAGGGAGACTAGCAGGAGTCAAGGGACAAGCAGAGGGATGGGGGGCAGAGGAGGTCTTGTGTGGTAAGCACTGTCTAAACCTTGCGTGGGTGCCTCACAAGGGCAATGAGGAGTCCAAACGGAGCCTGAACAGCTGCAGCGGAGCCTGGTCTGGAATAGCATAATGAACTGAACAAGCCTGGCACAGTCAGATGTCTGCATTTTCTACCAAGGCCCCTACAGGGAAGGAGAGCGGGGAAAAGGGCTTCCATTGCTGGTAGAGGCAAGAAAACAGTGTCCCATGAGAAGAAAAAGTTGGAAAATTCAGTCTAAATCAGAACTTTTGAAACTTGACATGCATCAGAAGCTCCCAGTGGGCTGGGGAAGCACAGGGTGGTAGGCTGTGCCCTGGAAGCTGGCATCAGGGGGTTAAAAGTGGGACCCCAAGTGATGCAGAGGCTGCTGTCGGGCTGGCGTTTTCTGAATCATGGGGTTAAGTTGGGGGCACCAGGTGCACATCGGAAGTCCCTGTTGAACTTTCAGGTGCACATTGAAAGGCACTGTTGGAAGACACCAAGGCCAGGGCTGCACCTCAGTGGTTGCCTTTCATTTGGTCTGGAGAGGACAGGATGCTGTGGTGATTCCAAAGCACAGTACAGCCAGGAGCCACCGGGCTGGACGATCCTGAGGTTTCTGCAAGGTGGGAGTCTGTGATTCTCAGGCCTCTCCAGGAATAGGGCTGGCAGGGCCTGGGCTGGGTGGGGAGACCTGAGCACCCCAGCCCCCTCCCACCCTGCCCTGGGGCCCACCGAGCCCTCCTCTGCTTAAGGAGTTTTCTCTGGGGCTCCAGGCAAGACGACCTCAGGAGCCGCTGACCACCCTTCCCAGAGCCAGAAAGGGGTTAAAACAGGAAGACTGGAGCTCAGCTTAAAGAGGGAAAGATAAGAACAAGACTTACCTCAAAACCAGGAATATGGTAGATGGCCGGCTAGGGTGAAGAAGAAGAGGGCTTTGGTCATCTGCCTGTCACCCAAGGCCCCAGCCCCCTCATTTCTGCTCTGGCCAGGCAAGATATGAAATGACAGCCATGGCTATGTCAGGGATCAGATAGGCCAGGGGGCTGCAGACCCTATTTCCTGGGAGAGGAAGGGGTGCAGGGGAAAGCTAAGCTAAGTGTCCCCTCTAGACAGTCCACCCAGAGCAGCCCTCCTGTAGGTTTACATGTTGGGGTTCAACTCATGACAAGAGCAAGTGTGAAGGCAGAGCTCAAACCCCAGCCTCTTATTTCACAGCAGGGATGCGACTGCCCAGGGCTGCACAGCAGGGACACGGCAGGGCCAGCACTGGATCCTGCCCCTACCTGTCCCATCATGGCAGTTAAGGCCCACCACCAGACCACAGAGGCCCTCCTCCCAGAGGCCACATCAGGATAGGACCCAGGGAAGAATAAATACAGTGATCTGAGGACTCAGACATTCCAGATTCCAACAATCTATCCCAGTGATTGATGGAGTCCTGATTTGGGGTTAAGAAAAGATGGGCAAAATGGGTCTCACTAAGAGGCCTGATTTTCAGAGGTGACAGTCCAGAATCCCACTGAGTACTGGTGTGCGGGGTGGGTATTGACAGCCCTGCCCCACCCCCACCAAGCACCCCTTCCTGGGCCTCCTGAGTCTGGATGTGGACCAGCCTCACCTTCTCTCTCTGGATGAGCTCAAAAGACGCCAGCAGCTCCCCCGCTGGCTGGCTGCCCCGCAGCAGTGGGAACCAGGCCAGCCGGGGTATCCTTTCCAGGCTCGGCTGACAGATGCAGCGACCCATAAACTCATCCGCGCCCTAGACAGTGTTTGAAGGAAGAAGGGTCAGTATCCTCCCAGCTCAGGATGCAGAGTGGCCTCCAAGAGATCACTAGGCCTGATCCTGCCTCCTAGGCTGGAAAGGGTCCTGGAAGTCAGGGCAGCCCCCTCAAGCCAAGTGGAAAATCCTGCCCTCCTGCAAGGGGTGCCAGGACCAGGTGAGACTTGAGCACCCACTAGTCACCCTGCTAGGTTCGAATTCCCACCGTGGTTGGGAAGACCCTCTGTATGTCCAACTAAGTTGGCCCTGCTATAATTTAATACAGTTCTGAACCCATTGGAGACCAGAGAGCTGTCTCCCCACGTTTCTCTGATGCCCGCAGCCACGTAGATGACATTCCCAGGGACTTCTGTTATCTCCTGACTGTTCACTTCATCCTTAAATTCCCCAGCTTTAAAATGGGAAACACTAATCATATTCCCAAAATTTTTTTTTCACCTGATAATTCCTTTGCCCAGGTACCTTCCTCAGCTCCCTGCTGTCCAGAGAACCGAGTCCAAACCTTGCTCTGGCACTGAAGGCTCCCTCGCTGCAGTCTGGCACCTCTTTCCCTGCCTCACTCCCTGCCCACGCATCCTCTCCTTCAGCCTGCTGGCCTCAGCTGGCCTCTCCCTCTCCTGCCCTCACATGGCCATGTCCCCCATTGCTGCTGGCCTCTTCCTTGTCAGCCACTGCATGGAGACTGCCATCACGCACAGCCCTGCCCAAGTCCAGCAAGGGCAGTGGGCAGAACCTGGGTCTCTGCCAGATGTTGGTGTGTCCTTATAGGCCATCGTGCCTTGCTTAGAGCAGGGACAGACCCAGAGGAAGAACTGGGAGGCAGCCCTAACTGCAGCCATACCACTGCAGGGGACCTCAATGTCCCCAAGAGCCATCCTGGAATGGCTACCAGCTCAACATAAATGGCCACATCAGCAAGTGACAGTTTGGTACCAATCACTCAGAGAGAACTGCAGCAGCTACAGCACTCGGAGGGGTCCTGGGAACTGCTCTGGGCCAGGTGTTGCCCCTCCGATGCTGAGTGCTAGAGAGGGGCTGGGACTGGTGGAGGGCGAGGCAGGCAGGAAAGCAGGAGCCTGGAGCAGCCGTCATCTGCCAGATTCTAGCCCACAGGGAGGGAAAGGGCTCCGAGCAATACCCTAAGAAGAAGAGGCTGGATGGTTTTGCAAAGGAACCCTGACCTGGGTTGGGGTGGTGGTGGGATGAGAGGAGAGGGAGCTACATTTGGAAGGTGTTTCTAGAAAGAGTTCCCATGACTGGGTGTAGATGCACAGGCCCACAAGGAACTCTGGCACATCCTGGGCACCTCTTGGCCCACCCTCCACCAGCATCTTCTGTCCCCAAAGGTGTTCTCCCAAGCCTCCCTCCTCCAGATCCCAAAGGTGCCAGAACCTGCAGCCTTCTCCTTACAGTCCCAGCGAGGCTCCCTGCAGGTGTTCATCCCCAACAGCCCTCACTCTTCCTCCCAGAGTTCCCAGATAAGGTTCCCAGCCCAGACCCGTATTGCCCACTGCCAGCTGACCCCTCTCCACATCTGGTGAGGACCCTTAACAGCCCTCACCCCAGTCCCTGGTCACCACACCCCTCCAGGGCACCTGGCATCCAAGTTGTGGCAATTTTCACTGGAAACATCTTTCAAACCCTGCCCCCCACCCCACTCCTTGCCCCTACCCAGGCTGGGCCTCTTTGCCACACCCCTAGTCATCTCTTCCAGTAGCATCAGTTTCTTAAAATGTTGCTCTAACCCTGTCACCACCCCCACACTGTTTCCTAACTCACACTCCCTTCCCCCCCCCAGCCAGCCCACCCCTCAGCCCCCCACTTGCCCCCACACTGTGCTATGATGCCCCTCTGCCTCCCCCAACAACCCCGGACCCCATTTCCTTCAGGGACTATGTCATCCCCACAGCCTTCCCTAATGTTCCAGCCTGGCTCCATCCCTCCTTCCTCCAGAACCTTCCAGAGTTGCCTTTCGAATACTGCAGCACTGGCCACCTGCAGCTATTTAAATTCACATTTTAACTCCTTAAAACACAATGAAATTTAAAACTCAAGTTTCTGGGTTTGTACTAGCCACATTTCAAGTACTCCCTAGCCACGTGCGGCTAGTGGCTCCCATCCTGGACAGCACAACTGGAGAGCATTTCCGTCACCACCGAAGTCCTTTTGGACAGCTCCATGAAGAGGCCCCGGCCTGTGCCACAGGGCCATATGGCACTTGGGGACACACCCTCTCACATACATAGAGGATTCTCTACTCTGTGGGTGAGTCTCAGCTCCCACCTAGGTGGGGAACCTCAAACAAGGGACCACTCATTCCAGTAAAGCAAGGGTTTGATAAACATCTGAGGAATCAATAGCTCTAGGAAAGAGGCTGCTCTTGGAATCACATAAACAAGGTAGAGAATAAAATTATGGCATTTGCTGGTAAATGGGTGGAGTTGGAAAATATCATGCCAAGCCCAAAAACCCAGAGGCCAAATGTTTTCTCTGATAAGTGAATGATGATACATAATGGGGGTGGGGGGAGTGGTGGCAGTGAGGGACAAGAGAAGAAAGGAGGAACTTTGGATGGGGTAGAGGAAAATGGGATGGGGGAAGGAAAGATGGTAGACTGAGACAGACAGTATTACCCTATGTATATGTGCAATTACATGAATCGTGTGAATGTACATTGTATACAACCATAGAAATAAAAAGTTGTACCCCATTTGTGTACAAAAAAAATTTTTTTAAGAATGGGTTTAGCCGAAGGGGAAAAAAAAAAAAAACCAAGTAGTGACAGAGAAAAGCCAGGCTCCTTACCACAGCCAAGTGCCCTTTCCAGATCTGTCCCCTCTGTGTGCCGTGTTTGATTAGCCATGTCTGCCATGGGGCACAGCACATATGCTAGCAATCCATTTTTAATTCCTCTAAAATAGTTTTAATTATTCCACAGCCTAAGGGGTCAGGGGAGAGGCCACCAGCCCAGCCTTGGGGATCACCCAGCTGGGTGGAGTCAAAAGTCTATGGAAACCCAGGGCTCACAGCACAGCTCTCCCTGGGGCCCTGCTCAGGTGGGCAGTGGGGGGTGGGAGCAAACTGGGCACACTCACATAGGTGTCGTGGTCATACAGCTCCACCACGATGCTGGGTGGCTGCTCAGCAATGCTGGTCAGCTCGCCAAAGATCTCAATCTCGTAGAAGATAAGGGTCTGGTCCCAGGTGGGGTTCAGAGTGTTCTTTACCACCACTGTCTTCTGACTCTGGTGCAGGAAGGAGACTATCGCATAGGGATCTGTATGGGCCGAGAGGGAAGGGACACAGGACACAGCAGGGACAGTGAGAATCACCTGCTTAGGAGGCAGAGAAGCTGAAAAGCTGAAGCAGGGTTGTGGCCAACACTCCAAAGCAAGAGCATCCAGGCTGGAACCCTTTTTCCTCAGGGGCCTTTCCTGGTCCCTCCATGGGGCCACCTGGGCTGGCCACTGGGAGCAAGGTCCAACTGTAGGAAATGGTCCATTCCTTCAGTTATCCAACAAGCACTTACCCTGAGCACCTTTTGCATGCCAGGCTAGAAATAGGCATAGAGGTCGAAAATAGAATTTGAGCAAAAGAAAAAAATTATCCACATATGCCAGATGCCTCACCATGGTGCACACCTGTAATCCCAGAGGCTTGGGAGGCTGAGGCTGGAGGATCAAACCAAGAGTTCAAAGCCGGCCTCAGCAACTTAACAAAGCACTAAGTAACTCACTGAGATCCTGTCTCTAAATAAAATATTTTAAATAAATGGGGATGTGCCTTAGTGGTTAAACCCCTGAGGTTCAATCCCCTGTACCCCCCAAAAAATTATCCACAGAAACATAAAATTATAGTTTGGGTTGGAACCTTGAAGTTTAGATGCAACATGCAGTGAAGTTGTTAGGGAGGGGTCTGGATTCCTTCAGGAAGGGGGAGCAGAGCAGAGATGTTGGGCTCTGTGAGCTCTGGCCATCAGAATGGCAGGACCAGGGCTTCTTTTCAGCCAGCTTGCCCCAGCTGCCTCAGGGAGAACAGACTGGGGGAGACAGAAGGTGATTCAGGGAGACCAATTATGAGGCTACTGCAGTGATCCAGGCAGAGACAGTCCTGATTTAGCTGGGTGGGGACCTAAAAGCTGCTATGCAGTGGGTGGTGTGAGCTTCTTACTATCCCCAAACTCATTTGTAGCCTGCCAGCCCCGGACACACCAGTCTGGGACCCAGCCACAAGTCCTACTCTCTGCCTAGGTCCAAAGGCAAGTTAGTATTGCTGGAGCAGATTCTAAGACAGTGATTCTCAAACATAAGCAGGCAGCAGAATCTCCTGGAAGGTCGCATAGACTGCTGGTCCCATCCTACTCTCTGACACTGCAGGTCTTGGTGGGACCCAGGCATTTCCAGCAAGTTCTCAGGTGATGTCCATGCTGCCTTCAAGGCCACACTTGGGAAACCAATGAGGGAGAAGGTCCAATGGGACTGTGTGCTACTCAAGAGAGGAGCAGAAGGCCTAGAAGAATGGGCTCTTCCACCTGCCCTGATGGAATGGGAGCCTAGAGCCAAGGTCTAATCTGTTGCCATTTTATAAGACTCCAAGTGCCAAATGCTGAGGACACTTGGACAGGAAAGTATGGGGACACAGGAGGCTGGCAGCTGGTGCTAAATATCTGTTAGGACTTAGCCCAGTGCCCTCACACAAGCCTTATGCCCTCGACACCCTGCAGCGCCCTGCATGCTCTGAGCCCACAGGCCTGCCCCAACCCTGCCACTAACTCCCTGTGGGACCCCAAGAGAGCCTCAGTGGCCTTAAAAGCAATGGCCTCTGCCTCCCTGGGCTCAGAAGGGTACAAGAATATCCAAATGACCATGGGGTGGACTGGAATAAGGAGACAGGGCTCCCCACCAAGAGGATAGGCTCCCGGACCACAAGGAGACCAAGGGACAAGCCAAGGCCACCCCATAAGAAATAGCAGAAAGAGGGACTCTGGCTGTAGAAGAGGTGGGACGGTGGGATGGACAATGGAAGGACTCCCAGGAGGTCAAAGAGGTGGGCTGGTGGGTGAGGGGCAGCGGACTCAGATCAAGGGCTGCAGAGGGTGGGGCCTCAGGTTGCATGCAGTGTTCCCCCAAGAACCTGTCCTAAGGGTGAGGGGCCTCTAAGTTACCAGGCAGAAGCCACAGGCACCCACTGGCTGAACAATGCTGGGTTTGGCCACAGAAAGGAGACCACGAGCCTGGGGCCAGTCTGGTCACCTCCTGCACAGAAGCACAGTAGGGTCAATTATGGGAGGCGTTCTGCAGGAAATTGATATTGAGCCCTATTCTGGAATAGAAGATGGCTAGAAGGTTCTGGGATAGAAGAAATGGCAGGGGAAGAGGGAGAGGGCAAATGCCACCTCTCGCTGATGGGAGCCTCCCTGGCACGGGGCTCCCCCTTCCACGCACCACCCTGGCAGGGCTGGCTGAGGCCTTTCCCTCCTGCCCCTGGCAGGCCCGTCGGCAGCAGCGGCGTCTGTGCATTTAATGAAACCGTCTGGCTGTGATACCATCAGCTCCAAGCTCGGCAGAGAACCTCTCCCAGTTCCAGTAAGGGAAGGAGGGCGCGTTCCCAAAAATAAAACCATATTAGAGGGCCGGCGAAAAAGCCCCTTTTGTTCCCACCCCCCGTGCTTCCCAACGCTTTATTTTTATAAGCGTGCGGGCCCCAGACCGACCGCGTTTACACAAAGATCACAATTGCACATTGTAGCGGCTGTGCACGCTGTATTGGTGTTGGCAGCACCCCCCACGCCGGCCCCCCGAGCAGGCTGGCTCCCTCCAGCAGCCCCATCAGCTCAGGCAATGAGCTCAGCACTTGGGGGGGTGCTTTCAAACAAAACTCACCCAGACCCACACGAGGCCCCCACCCACCCACGGGAGGAAAAAACACAACAAAGACATTGTAAAGAGCAGGCCTGGAGGCCCCGGGCCTCAGACACTGGGCCACTGTGTGCTGGGGCCTGGCCTCTCCCCCAGAGGCCCAGCCCCTCCCCCAAAAACAGAAACAAGGAGGGGGCACCATTGCTCCAGCAAGGTGGTCAGATGGACTCAGACACACAAGAGAGATGGGCTCTCTCTTGCAGAGAAGCCAAAAGGAGATAGAGGCAGCTCCCACGGAGAGGTGGGGGAAGGTGGAAGGCTGGGTTGTCACCTTCATCCCAGCGGAAGACTCTCCCCAGGGCTGTGCACCCTAGGCCAAGGGAGCGTGCTTGCATGGGAGCTCTCTGAGGATCACAAGCTGCCCTGGAGAGACTCCAGCCACACGCACTCAAGGATTCCACCAGAGTCCCCATCACAACTGCCAGGGAATGCACCAAGCCCCAGGCAGGCAATTCTTTCCTTTCCTATATTTTTTTTTTAAATTTTTTTTTTTTTTTTTTTTTTCTGGTACCAGGGACTGAACCCAGGGGTGCTTACCCACCGAGCCACATTCCCCAGCCCTTTTTCATATTTTATTTTGAGACAGGTCTCTCTAAGTTGCTTAGGACTTTGCTAAATTGAGGTTGGTCTTGAACCTGTGATCCTCCTGCCTCAGCCTCCCAAGCCTCTGGGATTACAGGAGTGAGCCACTGCACCCAACTCCAGGCAGGCAATTCTTTGTCTGGATCCAGTGCCCTGCACCTGGCTGTTTGGGCTGCGCCCTGCTGCTTCAAGAAGGGCCTTCTGCATTCAACACCTTACACTTCCCTGTGGGCCTTTCCACGAACCAGCCCAGACCACCAGTATGAAAAACAGGATGGGTAGTGTCACACTCTGTCCAAAGAGGGAGCTTTGCCCCAGGAAGACCTGTAATTCCTAGTCCAGTGCTCCTGCATGCCACACCCATTGGAAGGAGACGATGGAGTAGATCACAAGCAATCAAATCAAAACTACCCTACAGCAAAAAATAAAGAGAAATGATTAAAAACGATAGCACTCTGTGTTGGCAAAGAGTCAATGAGGTATAAGATATTCTCCTTTATTGCTGGAAGCAATTTAGCAAGCTTCAGAAAAGTCTTTGGAAGTATGCCCCATAAAACATAGAACAGTTCAAGCCCCTTTCCCCATATTCCCGGGAATCATCCAAATTGGCCAAAAGCTATCTGTTCAAAGACTTTTGCTCTAGCGTTATTTATAATATATCATTCATTCCATTTACAGTTAACATATCAGGTTATCACTGATCTAGGAATGGGAAGATGAAGGAGACCAGTTGTAGCACTTAAGATCATAAAATAGCAATGACACAAGAGTTAGAATGCAAAGTAGTATGCAGTGGAGCACACAAGGTGCAAGGTGCAGGCGTCCCCAGAGAAGCCTGGTGACATCGAGTCAGGCTTCCTGCAGGAGGTCTCCTACATGAATCTCAAGAATTAGGAAGGAACCAACACAGACCAGGATAAAGGTCGGACAAGTGTGTCAAGCCTTCCCCCAACCCCTGCAAGCAGGGACACCAATTAGCACGGGCACTTGGGAAACAGGAAGCCATTGGTCAGGGTGAAAGGGAGAAGGGAGCACCCAGGATGAGGGCTGAGAGGAGGACGGAGGTGAACAGATCACCCACGGCCCTGGACTCCTGCTGAGCAGTTTGGGCTGAACCCTGTAGATGGGAGGTCGCCCTCCTCTGGGAGATCAGGGGCCTTAAACAGGATGGACAGGCTCCTTCCCCACAGCCATGGCCCCTCTAGGCCACCGTGCGCTGTAAACCTGAGAGCTCCTTCCCAGTCTCTCCAACTCAGGAACCGTTTTTCAGTGGAGCATTTCACAAGCCTCCGATGCATTTTGGAAAACACCTCCTCATGCTCCTGGGGTGGACTGCCCCTGCCCAAGCCAGCCCACACAAAAAACACGCTTGAACGGAGAGGGGGCCGGAGGACATGACCAGAATCCAGACACAGTAAACCCAAAGCAAGAATTCCCCCACACCACTCAGACAGAGTGCAGATCTGGGGGAACTGCAGCCCAGGTCACCAGGCTGTGGCACGGCAGCAGTTCATCAGATGTCACTGTGACCCGGCCTGGCGGGAACACCTCTCAGGACCACCCAACTGCTCAGCCTTTTCCTCTCAGGAGCCATGGGCCAGCAAAGAGGGCCACAGGAGCTTCTGCTCTCCTGACAGACCCCCGCCCTCCACCATAGGTTAATGAATAATGTGGCTTGGGGAGCCACGTCAGGCCCCATGAGACCCTCCAAGAAACATTTCTGGGCCCCTCAAGCTAAGGGCCATCTCCTGGAATGTGATAACATCATGTCAGTGCCACATCTGGGTGGCAACTCTGCCACCCAACCAAGCAGCAGTTTTCCACTGGGGGATGGGGCAAAGCAGAATTCCCTGGGGAGCAACTCAGCAGAGCAGACAGCTTCCCACCAGGCACCCCTTGAGAAGTATCAGTCTACCAAGAACAGCCACCTGGCTCAGATGCATTCAGAGACGTCATGCTGCCCTCTCCAGAGTTCCAGGGGCAGACAGGGCAGAGCTGGGTGTGATACAGATGTCACCTGTCCTCTCCAGTCACAGCTTTCAGCTCAAGGCAAAGCCAGCAAGTACAATGGACACTGGCCAGGCACCAACAGGCCCATCCCAATATCTAAAAGAAGCCACCGGAATTAGCAGCATCTTACACTGTGCAGACCACAATGCATACACACAGGCACATACCACAGGCACTTCCTGTGGGTTTAGAGGACACTGCTGGCTACGTGGTCAAGCCCCACCTGAAGGGGAATCTCCAGGCTGCCTGCACAGCCCCATCTCCACAAAAACCTCCCTCTCTGGAGTTCGATTTTGTTTGATAAGTGTTTTCTGGGCAACTCCTGCATATCCCTCAGCCAGGGAGAAAGAGCAGATACAGCCCCTGCCTCTGGGCAGCCCCAAAGTCCACCACATAGGGACAAGGAGAGTCCACGGGGACACAGGAGCACAGGTAAGGCCCAGGTCAGGCCCAGGAGCATGTCCCAAGGAGGGCCCTCTGCCCCAGACAGCAGCAGGCAGCTGGAAGGTGCTACCAGCGACAGACAGAGTTAGACCCTGCCCTGGCCCCAGACATTCCGGATTCACACATGAGTTTCCTCAGAGAAATGCCAGCCGGTGGCCGTGCACAGCCTCGGGCCGCCAGCCGCCCCAGGGTCAGTTCCAGGGGAGAAATTGCTTTGGTTTAGGGTTTGGGAGTGAAAATAAACACTCTGGGTTTTATAGGTTCCCCGTGTTGGCTGCTGTTTTCCTTTCCAGCAGCTGCTCAATCGGGCCTTTCATTCAGAAGCCAGTGGCCTCTGAGGAAGCCCTGGGCAGTGCCCGCAAAGCTCAAGGGATGTTTATCTGGGGGAGGGGGTGGGGCCAGGATGGAAAGTGTGACGTCTCTGCAGGCCAGTGCCAGGCTGACCCTGCCCTGCAGTCCCCAGACTGAGCACTGGCTCCCCACGCTGGTCCCCTGGAGGAGTTCACGACTCCCAGGGTCCTCGGCCAGCCTGGCACACAAAGGACAGGGGCCCTCCACCTGAGCCCCACCTGCCCACTCACCCTGCACAAACCCACTGCCTGCACCCTCCCCTTCACACCCTCCCCAGGAGGAGAGAAAGTAAGGCTGTGAATCAGCCCACTGCTAGTTCTCAGGATAAGTTCCAATGGCCAAAACCCCAATGTGCATCCCAGAGCTAGAGGGAGCTGCCCCGGCACAGCCCTCATGGGGTTGCGACCATGAGTACTTCCTGGGCACAGCAAGTGCTCAGAAAGTGGTCACTCTGAGGTGCCCAATGCTGCAGACTCGGGGAAAGACAAAGCCTCTTCCTTCAGGGACAGAGGGGCTCAAGGTCCAAGTGGGAAGGTTGCAGCAGAGAAACCACAACTCATCTGTGTAGCAGGTAAGGGCTCTGAGAGGGTGCTGGAGAGGAAGCCAAGCACTCTGGAAGGAGAAGCCAGCTCAGCCTGGGGAAGGGCGTCTGGGCTGGGTCCTGAAGGGTGACTAGGAGTCCACCTGGTTTAGACTGGGGAGGGAATGCATTCTGGGCAGAGAGGATGCTAAATGCAAAGTCAGGCACATGGAAGGGGCTGGCAAACGGTGAAGGCTCATGGGACTGGAGCTAGTGAGCAGAGGGGAACAAGCCCATGATGAGGTGCACAGGGGCAGGCTGATGAGTGGGGTTCATATGTCAGGGTCTTTGAAGGCAGAGGAGTGATGTGCCCATGCATGCCTGGGGCAGTGTGGAAGTGGGTGGGCAAGCCAGGAGGCCACCAAGGAGCAAGGCCAGTGTGATATGACAGTTTGATGCTGAAGAAGAGGGAACAGATCTGAGAGATTCGGCATCAGAAGCCACAGAACCGTGTGACTGAGGGTTTCTGGCCCAGGTGATAAACCCCAGGACCAAAGCAGGAAATGCAGAGGAACCTGGACCTGGGAGTGGCAGGACCTCAAGGACATGGCTCTGGATGGGAGGAACAA
>JAJEJO010053412.1:43462-63321 GCA_020662805.1 Glaucomys volans | reverse complement strand
AACTTGCACTCCCACCAGCAATGTATGACTCCCACCAGCAATGTATGTCATTCTTTTTTAAGGCTGAGTAATATTGCATTGTGTATGTATACCACAGTTTCTTTATCCATTCATCTGTTGAAGGTCAGGACTGCTGGTTTTTATATATTTACAATATTTTGAAGTGAAATCAGATCTAGACTATTGCTATCCTTTTTAATCCATAAGTGAATGCTTAGTTTTTGAGAGGTATCATCAAAAAGCCATCTTAGGGCTGGGGATATGGCTCCGTTGGTAGAGGGCCTGCCCTGCAAAAAAAAAGCCCCCGGGTCATTCCCCCCCTCTCCAAAAAAAAAAAAAAAAAAAAAAGCCCATCTTACGAGAAGTCCTCTTACCATCAGAATATCAAAACCTGTGAAAGCTTTACCCTTAGTTCTTTTCCTGAAGAGAAAGACCTCTTTAAAGAGACACATTTTTATTAAGTTAATACTTCCTGTTCTGTGGCAGGAGTAACTCAATAACTGGTAGCATGTTGATAAGTATTGGTTTATTCTATAGGTAACCTAGTATCAGATATTGCCACTCAGAAAACAGAAGTGCCATAGAGGAATAGAAACCAGGAAACCAAGTCAACATTTTTTTTTTTTTAAGAATTTCACACATATATCAGAATTCAAAGACTCTTTAATGATTCTATTCCAGTCCAATTTCTGTCTGTTACAGACGAGAAAATGAGGCTCTCAATGGAACCAATCAGTCCAAGTTCATCTAATCAGTGAAAGTACTGGAATAAGACCCCCATCTGTGTATTCTTACTCCCATTGTTTTTTATACTACTTTATGCTTTTTTTTTTTTTTATTCTAAAAGGATAGAAAAAAATCTGGCACTATGACACAATTGGATGGTGCTTGGGATCCTGGGCGGCCAGGAAATAACATGAGGACTTTAAGTGTGTGAGGGTTGTAGATGGAAATAGAGAAGGGCATAAAAATGAGAAATGGGTTCTTCCCAAGCCTAATAAAGGAAAATAATACATATTATTCTTCCTTGACTGTGACCTTGGAAAAGAGTGGGTTTTCCCCTTGATTTTAGTTTTTAATTCTGATATCCCTTTTACTTGAGATAACAAAGATTTAAGTCTTTTTGTTCACTAAGCTGTTGTCCTCTGCATGCCAGGGATCCTAGTAAAAGTAACTGAAGCTCGGTGAGGTGGTACATACCTGTAATCCCAGCGACTTGGGAGGCTGAGTCAGGAGGATCTCAAGTTCAAAGCCAGCCTCAGCAGCTTAGCAAGGCAATAACAATTTAGGGAGACCCTGTCTCAAAATAAAAAAATTAAAAGGGCTGGGAAGGTAGCTCAGTGGTAAAGTGCCCCTGGGTTCAATCCTCAGCACCAAAAAAAAAGAAAAAGAAAAGAAAAGAAAAAAATATGTAGGAGTCAGTACTACAAGGCCTTGCATTCCATGATCAAATGTTTTGATGTTATTCTAAGAACAACTATTTTGAAATGTTATAGATTCACAAAAGCTTGTATACAGAAAAGAGGTCCCATGGACCTTTCATCCATTTTCTCCCAGCGGTAACCTCCTGCATATTCATAGGCCAATATTAAATCCAGAAAACCAACGTTGGTATTATCTGCATAGTTTATTTAAATTTGACTAGATTTCTTTTTTTTAATTGGGGATTGAACCCGGAGATCCTTAACTGAGCCACATCCCCAGCCCTTATTTTTATATTTTATTTAGAGACAGGGGCCCCCTGAGTTGCTTAGGGCCTCGCTAAGTTGCTGAGGCTGGCTTTGAACTCGCGATCCTCCTGCCTCAGCCTCTAGAGTTGCTGGGATTACAAGGATGTGCTACTAAGCCCAACTAGATTTGACCTAGTTTTATGTGCACTTTGTGTGTGTGTGTGTATGTGTGTGTGTAGTTGTATGCAACTACACATGTGTAGACGGCAATCAAGATATCCACACACAGCCGGGCGCGGTGGTGCATGCCTGTAATCCCAGCGACTCGGGAGGCTGAGGCAGGAGGATCGCGAGTTCAACGCCAGCCTCAGCAACTTAGCGAGGCCCTAAGCAACTCAGTGAGACCCTGTCTCTAAATAAAATACAAAATAGGGCTGGGGATATGGCTCAGTGGTCAAACACCCCTGAGTTCAATCCCTGGTTCCAAAAAAAAAAAAAAAAAAAAAAGATATCCACACACAGATCTGTTCTGTTTCCATAAGGATCCATTGTGCTGCCTATATGTAGCCACCGCTCCCCTCCCCCAAGTCCTTATCTTCAACATGCCACTAATCTCTATCTTTATAATTTTATAATTTTGAGAATATCATATAAATGAAACCATACAGCACCGTAAACTTTTGAAATTGACCTTTCTCACTCAGACTAAGTCCCTTGAGATCCATCCAAGTCATATGTGTCAACAGTTTGTTCCTTTTTATTGCTGAATAGGATTCTGTAGCATAGATGTACCATAGTTGTTTTATCTACTCTTCCATTGAAGGGCACTGGGCTGATTTCAGTTTTTGGCTATTGTGCAAAAAGATACTATGAATACTTGTATAAAGTAGTTTGCTCTCACTGACCCTGGATCAACACGAAAAAGGAAGAGGATGGTACAATATTATATGGAGAGAGAGAGAGAGAGAGAGAGAGGAGACACATTCACATAACTTCTATTACAGTGTATTGTTATAATTGTTCTACTTTATTAGTAGTGATTGTTAGTGTCTTGCCATGCCTAGTTCATAAATTAAACTTTATCATAGGATATGATATGTAGGAAAAACATAGTACAGTGTATATATGGACTGATACTATCTATGGTTTGAGGCATCTACTGGGCGTCTTTGAACATATACTATATGGATAGGAGGGAACTACTATGCAGTTTTGTTTTGTTTTGTTTTTCCTCCATACTGGGGATTGAACCCAGGGTCACTCTACTACTGAGCTACTTCCCCAGTCCTTTTTTGTTTTGAGATAGGGTTTCAATAAGTTGATAACGCTGGCCTTGAACTTGCAATCCTCCTGCCTCAGCCTCCTAAGACACTGGCATGCACCACTGTGCCTGGCTCTTATTGTATATTTTAAGTTTTATATTTTTATATTTTAAATTTATGCCTATAATTCATTTTCAGTTAAGGCTTATCTAAGATGTTTAGCTTGAGATTCATGGGGTTTGTTTATATATTTTAGGGAGATGTGTCTTTTTTCAAATTTGTGGATGCCCTAGGCCCTTCTCATTGCTCTGACTGTATAGAAAACATGCTAGAAAAGAGTGAATTAGCAAGGTCAATTTCACAAGGATTATACTGTGAGAAGGGAAAAATTTGAACCCCATTTCCTCTTCATAAGAGAGCTCCAATTTTTGTAGATGGCCTAAGAATATTTTAGGCTTTGGTTGACCTAACCTGTGCTCATTCTCAGAATTTAATAAGTGAGGTAGTTGGAAGAATGGGCTGTAGGATTTAAGCTCTTCCTAGAAACTTATGGGTAACATAGGATTTGAGAAGGAGTTTGGGACACAGCAAGGTGAAGCAATTTCCAAGAATTACCTAGTAAATCAGTTGTAGGGAGGTACAGAAGCAACTCCTCTTTAGACCTGTGTCCATTTTATTCCCCTAAAGGAAATGAAGAGGGACTTAGTAAATGGCTAGTAAGTTAAAATTCTTGGAGTATAAAGGAAGACATAATGGCATGAGTGAAGGGCTTTTTCATATGCCCTTCTCTTGGTAGAAATTAACTTTTGCACCGGGTGCAGTGGCGCACGCCTGTAATCCCAGCACTTGGGAGGCTGAGGCAGGAGGATCGCGAGTTCAAAGCCAGCCTCAGCAACTTAGCGAGGCCCTAAGCAACTCAGTGAGACCCTGTCTCTAAATAAAATACAAAATAGGGCTGGGGATGTGGCTCAGTGGTCGAGTGCCCCTGGGTTCAATCCCCAGTACCAAAAAACAAAAATAAAAAGAATAATAAGAAATTAACTTTTGCTACTTTACATCATTCAAGAAACAGAAAGTTCTTATGATTTGTTTGCTTAATGTCCCACATTGAGCAATTGCCTGAAATAATAATTTTAAAAGAACTTAGTCTGCAGCAGACACCATCAGTTTGCAACATAACTTTCCAAATTGACAAGAGCTGTTCTACTCAGTAATAATAACTCCAATGTTTAAAGAGCAGAGGTCACTGGGGGATTGTATATTGCTGAGGTACGTATTATCCTATCTGAGGTTGGCTTATTTGGCTGTTGAGAACATGCTATTAATGAGGCCAAAGGCAAAGGTCATATGCCCATATGGGCCAGAAAACTTCACGAGTTTTCATAACAGACTTTCCCTCACCTTCCTCTGCTATCTGGCCAGTATGTGCCTCTGGCCCTATTGTACACTGGATTTACTATCTTGCAATCCTCATGGAAATGAGAACTATTTTAAGTGCAAGATTTCTTTTTTGGAACCGGGGATTGAACCCAGGGGCACTCGACCACTGAGCCACATCCCCAGCCCTATTTTGTATTTTATTTAGAGACAGGGTTTCACTGAGTTGCTTAGGGCCTCGCTAAGTTGCTGAGGCTGGTTTTGAACTCGCAATCCTCCTGACTCAGCCTCCCAAGTCGCTTGGATTACAGGCGTGCGCCACCATGCCCGGCTTAAGTGCAAGATTAGTTTCTCCTGTTATAACATGGATATTAGGATAAGTGTGAGAAAGGCACCTTCAGATTAATACATGGACATATGCTCTGTCAAACAATGTTCCTCTGGATTAGTAACTGTTCCATGGAGAAAGGATTCTAGGATCAAACAATTGGAGTGATTCGCGGTTAAGTGAAGTCAAATCTTACCTTTTTTAAAAAAAGGAATTGGCAGAACCTTTATATGAAGAAAATAGCTGTCAGCATTTTCCAAAATTATTTGACTGGGGCAAAAACTCTTTTCTTTTTTATTTTAGCACAGCTAACTACATCTCCCAAGAGAGTATTCCAGGAACCACACAGTTCAAGATACATTAATGGCTCCAAAGCCCTTTCACCTTTCACCTCAAAAATGAAGTGACACTAACTTGAGGATGATGTCTGTGTGTCCTGGGTTTAGATTTGTCTACTGCCAATTTAACTAAAAATCTGCAATAGGGTCTGATGCTGAATGAGAAACAAGATATCCTTTATAATCCTCTAGGATGAAAAACAATTTTAGAAGTGAGATGGCAGTCATATGAGGCAATTAAAAAAAAAAAACCACTGGGCTGGGGGTTTAGCCCCTTGTTTAGAGAACAGTTTTGATCCTTCAGTCTGATAACCTAATAGTAGGCCAACTGAATCATGATGCAGTCCATTGTCGAGAAGAAGCAAGCTAGGGGCTGGGGACATAGCTCAGTGGCAGAGCGTTTACATAGCAGTCCCGCATTTGTGAAGCCCTGGATTCAGTCCTCAGTACCAAAAACCAAAACAAAACCGGAACAATGATGGTGGAAGCCATATTTCTACTTCTTCAAGTGCTGCCCAGTCAATTACTGATAGGACTGTGGACAGACAGCTAAAGTGTGATGAGCGATTCATCCTCTGCTAACTTCCCTAACAAATCTTCCTCTCCTTGGCCTTGCTGTTGCTAAGTAGTCAGGCCCAAGAGCTCTGTTCTGAACATCTCTTTGTCCTTTCCCTCTTCCTCCCTTCCCTTCCTTTCTCCTTCCCTTTTTGTATAACTTCATCCATTGTCTTGACCTTGGTGCCCATTTCCCATTTCTTTTTTTTTTTTTTTTTTCTGTACTGTGATTGAACCCAGGGGCACTCCACCACTGAGCCTCATCCCCAGCCCTATTTTATATTTTATTTAGAGACAGGGTCTCACCGAGTTGCTTAGTGCCTCGCTAAGTTGCTGAGGCTGGCTTTGAACTCACGATCTTCCTGCCTCAGCCTCCCAAGTGCTGGGATTACAGGTGTGTACCACCGTGCTCGGCTCCCACTTCCCATTTCTGTCTTCAACCTAGAGCTCTTTTGAGTCTCAGCCTTGATTCTCCACCTAGATGTCTCACAAACTTCCCAAATTCATCCTCTCCAAAATCTAACCCCTTTTTTTCCTTCATATTTCAAACTAATACTTGGAGCATTTCATATTTCTGCTTGGAATTGTGTGAAAGGGTTGCTCCTGGACAGAAGGTGGGATGAGTCAGTTTAGAAGACATGGCCTAAGAGTGTGAAAACAACCATCTCCACCTTTCTTTTCCTTTTTCCTCTCTAGCTTCCACATATGAGAGAAAACATAAGACCCTTGACCTTTTGTGTTTGTCTTATTGCGTTTAGCATGTATTTTCAAGTTCGATTTTCCTGCAGATGACATAATTTCATTTTTCTTTATGGCTGAATAATGAAAATCAAAGGGAGATCAGTAGAATACAGAAAAGGAATTGATATGCTGGGGAGTGATATTGGCCAAGTAATATGTATGAATATGTAGCAACAAATCCCACCATTATGTACAACTATAATGCACCACTAAAAAATGTAGAAAGAAAAGATAAATAAATAAAAATGGAGAAAAGATATTTAGCTATCATCCTCAGCATTTGTATATAGGTAGATTGATAGACATAGATATAGATATACACATACACACACGCACTACTCAGTAAAATCATAACTAGACAGTTAGCAGAACTGTCAAACAAACAAACAACAACAACAAAAGAACATCTCTAGGCTCTCTTTTTGATGATGCTCATTTAAAAGAGAAGTGGAGAACTAGAAGTCCCTGGCTAGACACAGCCCAGGGTCAGAAGTCCTATGACTTCCTGTCTTGTGGGGTAGAAAAGGGGTAAAGGGAGAGAAATACAGTTGAGGTATAGGCCTAGTTTTGTTAACAGATGGGCGCCCCTGGCAGGCTGGGGCTCAGATACCATGTTCTTTTCCCCAGAACATAGAATAGAGAGTGTAGCCTAGCTAATCTGCTACTCAGAGACTGCTGTATTACAAATATTCAAGGAAGAAAGAGAACACAAATGCACAGGCAAAGTGGACCTTCGTTATAGACACAGGATCTGATTTGTTGAGTTTGTGTTTTTCTAAAAATATTTTTACACTAAAACCTTAAGTACTAAAAACCAGGCACACCTGTAACTCCAGCCACTGGGGAGGCTGAGGAAGGAGGATTGCAAGTTTGAGGCCAGCCTCAGTAACTTAGCAAGACTTTGTGTCAAAAAAAAAAAAAAAAAAAAAGAAAAGGATGGGCTGGAGATACAGCTATGTGGTAGAGTGCCCTGGGTTCAATCCTCAGCACCCCAAAAGAAAAAGAGAGAGAGAGAGAGAAAGAGACTTTTCTTCCACCATTTTGTTATAATTTATGTTTTATCATGGACAGTAGCTGTGATGTGAGTTGGGTTTTAGGTCAGTAAAACAAGTATATCAAATAGGCCATATGGTAAATACTCTAGGAGGGAAAGGTTTCACTAGGCCAAAGGTGATGGGGTACAACTGGGTTTTCAATCCAAAAAATGAATGCCCAGATAAAAAATATATATGCAAATTTGTCACAAACACTGTTTAAACTGCCACTAGAGAAATATGCTCAGTGAAGGAGTTCATAAGCTAAATAATAATCATCAAGATAATAACTATGTGATTGACATTTATGTGCCAGCATACATATCACATTCTATTATGTTGTTTAATCCCTCAGTAATTCTATTTGGTAGCTACTGTGATTATACACATGTGACAGCAAAAGTGTTATTATCTCTTGCTGCCCTTTGAGGTTGAAATCTGTTATGGTTGGAGCTGGACTGTCCCCCCAAAAGCTCATGTGTTGAAAGCAAGGTCTCCAATGCAGCAAGGTTAAGAGGTGGGGATTTTAGGCAATGTTTGGATCAGTGGAGTGAATTAATCCATCAAGTGGATTAATCTGTTGAAAGCTGAAAATACTATTGGGAGGTAAGACCTAGTTGGAGGAAGTTGGGGGAGGGCGGTGGAAGGGTTTATCTTTTCCCTGGCCACTTGACTCTGTTTGCTGGCTGCCATGAGCTGAGCAGCTTTCTTCTTGATGCCCTTCCGCCATGATGCTCTGCCTCACCTCAGGCCCAAAGCAACAGAGTCTGCGACTATGAACTGAAACCTGAAAACATAAAGCCAAAATAATCTTTTCTTCCTCTAAGTTGTTCTTGTCATGTATTTTGGTCACAGTGACAAGAGGCTGATTAACACAGCCTGCTAATAACTGATGGATCCAACTGATGGGTTCTTTGTTCAGTAGGTTGTTGAGTGTGGGTGTGTAAGTTCGGAAGACCTTAGAGATAGCTCATTTTGCTTAAAAATGTGATAGAAAGAGAAGGAGGATAATGGTGTTGGAAGACAGAAACCAAAACTTGGAAGGCTAAGCATTAGTGAGCATAGAAAGGGACTTCTGAGTCCTGCTTTATAGTTAGTGCCAGGACGAAAGATGTTTCTTGTTGGTGGGACTGCAAATTGGTGCAAACACCCTGGAATGCAGTATGGAGATTCCTCAAAAAACTAAGAATGGAGCCACCATATGATCCAGCTATCCCACTCCTCAGTACATATTCAAAGGACTTAAAATCAGCATGCAAAGCCGGGCGCGGTGGCGCATGCCTGTAATCCCAGCACTTGGGAGGCTGAGGCAGGAGGATTGTGAGTTCATAACCAGCCTCAGCAACTTAGGGAGGCCCTAAGCAACTCAGTGAGACCCTGTCTCTAAATAAAATACAAAGTGGGGCTGGGGATGTGGCTCAGTGGTGGAGTGCCCTTGGGCAAAAAAAAAAAAAAAAAAAAAAAAAAAAAAAAAAAAATCAGCATGCTACAGTGACGTAGCCACATCAACATTTGTAGCAGGACAATTCATAATACCCAAGCTATGGAGCCAACCTAGGTGCCCTTCGACAGATGAATGAAGAACATGTAGTACATGTACCATTGAAATATTATTCAGCCATAAAGAATGACTTTATGGCATTTGTTGGTAAATGGATGGAACTAGAGACTCATGCTAAGTAAAATAAGCCAGTTCCAAAGAGTCAAAGGTCAAATGTTTTCTCTGATACATGGAAGCTTATCCAAAATAAGGGGGATGGGAGGGATAAAGAAAAAAGAATAGAAAAAAGATCAGTGGAGTAGACAAAGTGGAATGAAAGGAAGGGAGAAGGAATTGAATGGGGAAAGACAGTGGAATGAATCTGATCCAGCATTCCTATATACATATATGAATATACCACAGTGAACCTCATCATCATGTGCATCTTCAAGACCCTAATTAAAAAAAAAAAAACTATAAATAAAGAGCAGTGAGATCAGTAGTGTAGAGAAAAGGGAACAGGCGGTAGGAGGAAGGGAGGGGAAAGAAGAGCACTGGAGACTAAATTAGAACAAATTATATTCCATGCCTTTATAATTATGTCAAAAAGATTTCTACTGTCATATGTAACTAAATAAACCAATAAAAGAGTAGATATTTCTTATAGATACTGCTAATGTATAGTTTGTACCATTTCACAATTACAGAAATTGAGGCTTGGAGAGACTGATAAAGTCAATAACAAAGAAGTGAAGGAGCTAAGATTGAAACCCTATAACATCCCAATATCTAAGATTATTAAAATAGACTACATTTCTGAATGTTAGTTTTAAATGTTTTTATCACTTTATAATCCCAGACAATCACTTTCAATTTGAGGCCCATTTTATTCTTCCTGCTCCTGAGAACTCTATAATGTGTCCTCTTCAGTCGGGGTGAAGGGGTACCCTTTGACTTTCCTCCTTCCAGAGAAACTTTGGGAAAAGAAACAAGAGTGTGACCCTCTATGGAATAAATTCTGGAGTCCTGGCTGTCAAGAGTATAGCTCCTGACTTTCAACTGAAGAGTCAAACAGGACAAATGATCACTGTGGAATGGATAATACAGTGTAAAAGCATATGGCAGGACACTAACCTATTCATCTGTTTCCTTACTTTAAACATTGAAAAATCATTTCTTTTCCCTCCTAATAGAAATGTGAAAAATTTTCCCATGTTTTCCTCCCAAGTAATTTTCTTCCTTCTATCCCTCTAATTACAGAAAATTTCAAAGCAACGTTTTTTTTGGTACTAGGCATTGAACACAGGGGTGCTTTACCACTGTGTTACATCCCCAGACCTTTTTTTTTTTTTTTTCTAATTATCTACATTTTTTCAATTGCTTTTTTTTTTTTTTTTTTTTTGGTACCAGGAATTGAATCCAAGGGCCCTTAATCACTGAGCCACATCCCCCAGCCCTTTTTATTTTTCGTTTTGAGACAGATCTCACTAGGTTGTTTACAGACTCACTAAATTCCTGAGGCTGGCTTTGAACCTGTGATCCTCCTGCCTCAGCCTCCAGAGTCACTGGGATTATAGGTATGCACCACTATGCCCAGCTCAAATTCCCATTTAAATCTGACCCCTCTCCAGGTAAATTCTGTGGAATTATTGAGCTAACTTAATCTACCTAATCAAAAACTATCTGAGAATCAAGTCCTCGAGTCAATGGGAAGAGCCTTTGGAAGGGAGTATTTGCTATTGCCAGGATCAGGTAAATCCAGGATCTGGAGATGCACCATCTTCTGTCTTCCAAATGCTTCCATAGTTAAGTGACTGGAATTGCTGATCAAGACCTGAATCAATTGGTAGGTGGTTTGTAAAATAATACTGAGAATTCCATTAGGTATACTATAGTTTATTTGCCACAATACATTTTATAACTAAATGACTTCTAAATCCTTTCATATAAATTAGATATATAATATGAGCAATATTATACATAAATATATATTAAATGATCCATATGTTTGGTGTTAGGGATTGAACCTAAGGTCACTTTACCTCTGGGCTAAACCAAGTCCTTTTTATTTTAATTTTTTATTTTAAGACAAGTTCTCTCTAAGTTGTTGAGGCTGGCCTCCAACTTGCAATCCTCCAGGCTCTTAGCCTCCTGAGTCTCTAGGATTACAGGCATGTACCACCATGCCTGGCTGACAGTTGGCTTTTTGTAACTGCATTCACATGAGGGGTGTGATGGCAAAGTAAATGCTGATTCTAATGCCCTCCTTTATATATTGTTCTCTGAGTCCATGGCACCCTTATACCTAGCCTAGACTTTCAGATCAATGGGTTCATGTATGCCGACAGCAGCAGAGCTTCTCCCTCCTGTCCTGTCTCCTCAGTGTTCCTGTACTTTCAGAATATCCTGGAAGGAGAGAAAGATAACTGTTTCACGCTTGGCTTCCCCACATTGCAGAGATTCTGGCTGTCTCTGCACTGGCTTCCATGGCAAAAACTGCTTGAAATACAGTTTTGGAAATCGTTATGCTCAGTTAAGAAATTTTCCAAAAATAATAATAATAGTCCAAGACAAATTAAGAGCAGATTTGGGATCAGGCATTTCGTTCCTCTATCCCCTCCTTTTTCTGTTCCAGGTTCTGGGCCAGGAGATGTAGATATGGAAAGGATCTGACCTTTACCTATGGCTCTCCACCCCCCTCAGTGGAATGTAGGTCAGTTACTAAAGCTGCTGTGTCCTTATCTACATTTCCACATTCCTTGAGATGCTGGGCCTGGGGTATATAAAACACACGTCACCTTTCTTGCTTTCTGTTAGGTGCTGCCAAAAGAGGGAACTAGAGAAAACTGGGAAATGGTGACAAGGAAATTGCTCCTTCCTGTTTTGCCTGCTGCTCCTGTCAACATTACACTAGGAAGGGCTCCTCACCGAAGCATCCCATGGTAGGTTCCAGTCCTCACTCTTTTTTGTTACCAGGGATTGAACCCAGGGGCACTCCACCACTGAGCCACATCCCCAGCCCTTTTATTTATTTATTTTTATTTATTTATTTATTTTTTGTTTGTTTTTGGTTTTTGTTGTTTTTTTTTGCGGTGCTGGGGATTGAACCCAGGGCCTTGTGCTTGCAAGGCAAGCACTTTACCAACTGAGCTATATCCCCAGCCCGCCCTTTTATTTTTTATTTTGAGACAGGGTCTCACTAAATTGCTCAGGGACTCACCAAATTGCTGAGGCTGGCTTTGAACTTGCAATCCTCCTGCCTCAGCCTCTGGAGTCACTGGGATTACAGGTGTGCACCACCATCCCTGGCTAGTCTTCACTTTCTTTTAGTACTCCAGAGCCAGCCTCTCTGTGCCCCTCCCAGGAGCCAGAATCATTCAGGCAGCATGTCCTTTTCAGAGATCTGAGGCCCAGCTCAGCCAGGCCTCTGTTACCTTTGTGTTCCCCTTTTTGCTTTTTCAACCTTCCACTGCCTATTTAACCAATTCCTTGTATCAGAATCTATGTTGAGCTAAATGCAGTGGCGCATGCCTGGAATCCCAGCAGCTCAGGAGGCTGAAGCAGGAGGATCGCAAGTTCAAAGCCAGCCTCAGCAACTTAGCGAGGCCCTAAGCAACTCAGTGAGACCCTGTCTCTAAATAAAATGCAAAATAGGGCTGGGGATGTGGCTCTTTGGTTGAGTGCCCCTGAGTTCAATCTCTAGTACCAAAAAGAGAGAGAGAAAAAAAAGAATCTATGTTGAAATACCTAATATGGTTTCTGTTTTTCTATGAAGTTGTGTGTGTGTGTGTATCTTATTTATTTATTTATTTATTTATTTACTGCCATGCTGGTGCTTGAATTCAGGTCCTTGCACATGCTAGGCAAGTGCTTTACCATTGAGCTATACCCCTGGCCCTTTTCATTAGTCTCTTCATGTTAGAAATAGATTACTATCTGATCAGTTAGGAAAACTGTGTTTTTCATCATTGTTTCAAGATCTTTGACATGGATCCAAATCCTGGGAACAAAAGAGGCCAAGAGATGGCTAAAAGGAAAAAAAAAACCCCAAAACCAACAAAACAAACAAAAAACCCCCTGTAAGCCCTCCATTGCCTTCACTTAACTTAATCAACTGCAGTTGGTCTTCAAGGAAGAGAAACTTATGAAGGCCCTTTGTGGGTGTATTTTGGTCTATTCACAACTTTCTGACCAAAATAGGTCTCAGAGGACTGCAGGAGTGCTGAGATAGTGATTCGGCAAATACCCCACTTCCCTGGCCCGTCCTTTGTGGTACTTGGAGCCTCATCCATTTACCTCCCTGTGCCATTAAAAATATCAGCAATTCCCTCCTCTGTGTGGGCTGACCGGAAATGATGGAGAAGCACTGATCTATTACATTTCATGCAGATTCTCCCAAGACTAGGGATTGGCAATCTTATATGATACACAGATCCCTTTTTTTCTCTCTCCCATGTGGTGTCTCTCCTAGTTTGATGTTCCCCAAAGTATATTCTGAATATTGAACTCTCATGTTAGCAGGTATTATGAGGAGAAAAATTTGGGTTGGCCAGATCAATTTGGAAAGTTGTGGGCTAAACAGCAGGTTAAATATAGGTCCCAATTTGCCCAGGACATTTCCAGTATATGCTTATTGCCCTAGTGTAATTATTCATAAAATCCCTGTTGACATTCGAAAATGGTTGAATTTGGATGATTAATTATAGATCTCACTATCTTTGAGCCACATAGCTTAGGCAGTATTTCCAACACTAACTTGTCCATGGAACTATTTTTTCAAGGAGTTTTCTTAATAGGCACCATGGATAATACTTAGGAAATACTGTCTTTGCATCTGTTTGATTTCTATGATGTAGGCATTTTGAGGTAGAGTAAAGGACATTTAATTTTCGTGAACCTCATGCCCCTATTTCTGGGCAGAATGGGGGAAGTGTGACCTAACTATCCACCAGATGGGCTTTTATGACTTGGAATCCAGAGTGAGACATTAGGAGGCAGGAAACTTGGCATTGCAACTGTGAGCTGAGGATGCTTTTTTTAAAAATTAAAAAAAAAAAATTGTAGTTGTAGATGGACAGCATACCTTTATTTTATTCATTTATTTTTATGTGGTGTTGAGAATCAAACCCAGTACCCATACTAGGCAAGCACTTTACCACTGAGCCACAATCCCAGCCCTGAGGATGCTTCTTTTTGACTCATGGAATTGAACTGTAATCACCATGTAGGAGAGAGAAAAAAGGGATCTGTGCATCATATAAGATCCCCAATCCCTAGATTTCCCTGACGGATTCTATACCAGGTCTTCAGAGCTGTGCTGATCTCAGTGTCATTCTGAATTTTTATTTTGATTTTTTTTTTGTAGTTGTAGATAGACAGCATGCCTTTATTTTATTCATTTATTTTTATGCAGTACTAAGGATCTAAACTAGTGCCTCACGTGCTAGGCAAGTGTTCTGCCACTGAGCTACAACCCCAGTCACTCATTCTGAATTCTTATTCCCTAGCCTTGTGAGGAAATAGTTGTCAACTAATCTCTGTTAAGGTGCTGGTGGATAAGAATGTGCAGCAAGGGATTTATAACTTGTAAAAATGGTGAAATAAAACTAGGTGATGTGGTGCACCTGTAATCTCTGCAACTGGAGAGGCTGAGGCAGGAAGATCTCAAGTTCGAGACCAGCCTCAGCAACTTAGCAAGATCCTCAGCAATTTAGCAAAACCCTGTCTCAAAAAATAAAAAGAACTGGGCATGTAGTTCACTGATGAAGCACTCCTGGGTTCAATCCCTGGTACAAGACAAATAAATAAATAAATGAAAAAAGAAAAGAAAAAAGAAATGCTTTTTTCCTTTGAAATCTATTTTTTTTTTTTTTTTTTTTTGCGGTGCCAGGGATTAGAACCCAGGGCCTTGTGCGTGTGAGACAGGCACTCTACCAACTGAGCTATATCCCCAGCCCCCTTTGAAATCTTAAACACTAAAATATAAAACAGATACAAGTAGAGTTATACCAGTTAACTTATAAAAAAGTGGGAAAAGAAAGGCATGCCTTCTTAGCCTTCCTTCTGTTCCCCATATTAACCCATCCCTCTACCTTTGCGACCCTTGATCCACATTCTCAGAGCCATGGAGTTCTATAGGAAAGTGCTAGAAACTACTGGAAACTATCAACTGCTAAACACACAGATTTAGAATCAGGCAAATTTGGATTTGAATCCTCCCTTTACTTTTTTCTATTTACATAACCACTGGCAATCTGAATAAAAAAATTGAGCTTCAGTTTCTTCATCTATAAAATATGGATAATGTTATCTTTTTGATAGGTTAGTTTGAAGGTTAAATGATATAGTGCTTATAAATTGAGTGTACAATTCCCAGCACATGGTAAGTACTAGGTGTGACAACTGTGTGACCAGGGTCAATTTACTACTCGTGTGTCAAACTGCGATAATAGCAGTATTAACTCATGGAATTTGGTAAAGGATTTTGTACATGCAAGAGATAATGCATGTAATGTGTTACACATAGAAAGTACTATTTATTATTATTTTTTAAAAATTAATTTATTTTTTATTCACACAGTTCATATAATCTTACATATATATACATAGGGTAACGCTGTCTGTCTCAGTTTACTATTTTTCCTTCCCCCATCCCCTCCCATCCCATTTTCCTCCACACCATCCATACTTCCTCCATTCTTTCCTATTCCTCCCATAAACCCACCCCCCCCCCCCCTGCTACGTATCCGCCCCCCCCTAACCAAAGGAACAATTTGCCTTTTGGTTTTTTGGGCTTGGCTTATTTCACTTAGCATGATATTCTCCAACTTCACCCATTTACTAGCAAATGCCATAATTTTATTCTTTTTTATGGCTGAGTAATATTCCATTGTGTATATATACCACACTTCCACACTTCCTTTATCCATTCTTCAATTGAAGGGCATCTAGGTTGGTTCCACAATCTAGCTATTGTGAATTGAGCAGCTATGAACATAGATGTGGCTGCATCCCTATACTTTGCCGATTTTAAGACCTTTGGGTATAAACTGAGGAGTGGGATAGCTGGGTCAAATGGTGGATCCATTCCAAATTTTTTGAGGAATCTCCATACTGCTTTCCAGAGTGACTGCACCAATTTGCAACTCCACCAGCAAAGTACAAGTGTGCCTTTTTCCCCACATCCACGCAACACTTGTTATTGCTTGTATTCCTGATAATAGTCATTCTAATTGGAGTTAGGTGAAATCTTAGGGTGGTTTTAATTTGCATTTCTCTAATTACTAGAGAAGATGAGCACTTTTTCATATATTTGCCGATCACCTATATATCATCTTCTGTGAAGTGTCTGCCCAGTTCCTTAGCCCATTTATTGATTGGGCTCTTTGCATTTTTGGTGTAAAGTTTTGTAAGTTCTTTATAAATTTTGGAGATCAGTGCTCTGTCTGAAGTGTGTGTGGAAAAGATGTTTTCCCACTCTATAGGCTCTCTTTTCACATTCTTGATTGTTTCTTTTGCTGAGAAAAAGCTTTTTAGTTTAAATCTGTCCCATTTATTGATTCTTCCTTTTATTTCTTGCACTCTGGTGCTCATTTTTGTTTCTAGTATAATTATTAATTATGTTTCTGTAGGGGCTTGATAACAGAGAATTTTTTTTTTTTTTTTTTTTTTTGGGTTTTAGGGAGTGAACCCAGGGGGCCCTCCCCCCTTTTACCCACCTCCCCCCCCCATTTTTTATTTTTTTTAGAGACAGGGTCTCACTGAGTTGCTTAGGGCCTCTAAGTTGCTGAGGCTGGCTTCGAACTCGCGATCCTCCTGCCTCAAGCTCCTGAGCTGCTGGGATTACAGGCGTGCGCCACTGCGCCCGGCAATAACAGAGAATTTAAGGCACCAAAGAATGATCAAATGGCATTGCAGTTATATAGGTTCTATGGCAATTGAGACAAGGCCTTAGTATGGTTGGGTGTTTTCATTGAAATAATTCCTTATGAAACAAACCACTGTTCAGGTAGATTGACCATGAGGATCACTACAATGCAGTTATTACAGGATCTTCAAAAAAGTTGTGGAAATGAACTTCCTCAATGTAAGTCCTAAAGTGAGAGGAGTTGAGACAATTTCTTGGTGGACAGTTGATTCCCAGACAATGATGAGTTAGGATAAATTATGAAAGAAAATTTAAATGTTTCATTTCTACAATTGAAACATTACAAATGTAAACATAGTTTAAAAATAAAATGTCTCCACGGAATTTACTGTCTTACAGAAATGACAAGCACGAGTTTCCTTAGGAACTATACTCTTGGTGACTTCAACTGAAATACTTATTGATTTTAGCAATTTATGTTATTGCTTATAAGTCACTGTACCACTTTGCTGTATTAACTTTAGCACCTTAATTCCTGACTGATTTAGATTGTCAAAATCTCTCTTTAGACCTCGTAGATTAATGTTCAGCACCAACAACAGAGATCATATTGTTTAAGACAGTAGAAATTAAGCAATAAAAAAATTTGAGCATAATAAAAACTTCCTTTTGTGAGAAAGTGTGGAATTTTTCCCTTGCGTTACCTTTTTCCTTTTTTTTTTTTTTTTTTCATACCAGGGATTGAACCCAGGGGCACTTAACTACTGAGTCACATCCCCAGCCCTTTTTATTTTTCATTTTGAGACAGGGTCTTGCCAAGTTGCTGAGGGCCTCACTAAGTTGCTAAGTCTGGCTTTGAACTTGTGATCCTCCTGCCTCAGCCTCCTGAGTTGTTGGGATTACAGGTGTGTGCTACTGTACCCAGCTCCCCTGAGGAATTTTTCTATAATACAAATCTCATTATATAATTTCCAAGGATAAACTTCTAATGCATTACTATGCTGTCATGATGAAATTCATTTCCACTGCATGGAAGACAAGGTTTCATGATCTGATCCCTTGTTAGTTTTTCACTATGTTGCTTGTTTCTGAGTTGTATATGCTTCACCCTAGCTGTGTCTGTCTCTCTCTCTCTCTCTCTCTCTCTCTCTCTCTGTCTTCCCTAATCCCCTCTTTGCCAAACTGGACTACTTGTAGTTTCATAGCCATGACAAGATCTCTGTTGCCTCTAGTCTTTAAAATGTAGTGCTGTCTTTGCCTGGAACACACTTCATGCAGTCCTGTTTTGGCTTGACTGGCTATTATTTGTTCTTTGTAGGACTAATGTTATTTTCTTCAGAAAGCCTTGTATAAGGCTAAGTTATGTTCCCTTCATACATTGTATTTTTCAATCTTTTAAAATCTATACATGTTTTTAGGTGAAGGATGTCATTTTTCTCTTTGTAATTTAAAATTGGAAATAATGTTGGTTGTTTTTCCTTCCCAAATAAAAAGGTATATTTTAAGCTAATTGCAGTGGTGCATGCGTACAATCCAAGCAATTTGGGAGGCTAAAGCAGGAGGATCACAAGTTTGAGGCTAACCTCAGCAACTTAGCCAGACCCTGTCTCAAAATAATAAACAAATGGGCTGGGGATGTAGCTCATTGGTAGAGTATCCTTGGGTTCAATCCCCAGTACAGCAATAAATAAATAAATAAATAAGGATATTTTGACATTTAATGTACCTTACAAGACACCCTGCTTACCCTAGAGACTCCATCAACATCCATCTGGTTGCAAATCACTGCTGTAAGAAGGTAAATTTTCCTTAAAGAAGGAATGAAACCAGGCGTGGTGGAGCACACCTGTAATCCCAGTGACTCAGGAGGCTGAGATAGGAGGATCACAAGTTCCAGGCCAGCCTCAGCAACTTAGCGAGGCCCTAGGTAACTTGTCAAGACACTGTCTCAAAAACTAAAAAGGACTGGGGATATGACTCAGTGGTTAAGTTCCTCTGGGTTCCATCCCTGGTACCAAAACAAAACAAACAACAAACAACAACAACAATAGCAGCAACAAAACAGAGGGAATGAAGGAGAGCGTCAAGAAGCTAATTTGTGGCTATGTTTGAAATGGTATCTTTCCTCACAGATTTGGAGATACTAAAGGCAGAAAAGAAGAAAGCTCTAGACTTACAAACTGGTGTAACTAATGCCTGAGTTGTAACCCTAGCTCTGCCACTAAGTTTTGTTGACTTAGGCATTTCACAAATACTTTTGGGTCTTTTTGTCCCCTCATCTTTAACATGAGAGAATTCAACTAGGTTAGTGTTTCTTGAGTATTTCCTGGAGTATATTTGATGTCGGGGTGCCCGGGACCCCATCCTCTATTTAGCCTGCAAGATGGCGATTGGCAATGTGCCAGCACGGCCACATTGCATTCCTTAAGTTGCTTATCTCTGCTAGCACGGCCATGTTACATTCCTTTAGTTGCTTATCTCTGAGAAAGCAGCCATTACTGGCTGTTAAAGATGCATGTCCTGCGCGTGATCAACGTATGCTCTCTATCTATAGCACTGTATGTCCATGCGCTGTCCGCATGGACAGTACTCTGATTGGTTGCTTTCCCCTATATAACCTGTAGTTATCTCCCCTGAGGGGGAGAACAAAGAAAAACTTAACGAGATGGCCATGCTGTAAATAAAGCTTTTAATCAGCCTACGTGTCGCGTCTCTCTGCGGGCAGGGATTCGTGATAATTTGAGATGCATTGATATTAATATTTTGCTAGATGTAATTCAAAAAGGTTGGTTATGGCTAGATATATTTGGCATGCATCAGTGAAGCAATGTTGAACAGATTTCTTTTACTCATCCTGTAACATACTAATGTCATCTGGAGTCCCTAAAGTGGAAGTTAGTACGAGGTGTTTTTTTACTTGTATTAACTATGACTTCCCTCTGATTGAAAAATCCCCTTTAGGACTAGTATTTTTTAGTTGAATTTTTTGGTGTTCTTCTCTTTCTCTGGTGGGGAGTAAACCCAGGGCCTCACTCTCTTGTCACTGAGCTACACCCACAATCCTAGTATTCTGCTCAATACAGTTGGACAACGTGATCTCCAGACAGAGTTTCAAATTCTGACATATTTCGATTTTTTTAAATTTTAAAAATATTTGCCAGGCGTGGTGGCGCACGCCTGTAATCCAAGCAACTTGGGAGGCTGAGT
>JAJEJO010053412.1:15490-43362 GCA_020662805.1 Glaucomys volans | reverse complement strand
TTTATTTTATTTATTTATATGTGGTGGGGAGTATTGAACCCAGGGCCTCACACATGCCAGGCAAGCACTGTACCGCTGAGACACAACTCCAGCCCCCATATTTTGATTCTTTTATTGAAATCAGTTGCCACTGTGCCCCTCCGTCTTGTTTATACTCTTTTCTAAATCAGCCTTAAGCATTTGTCTCTGATTCATTGATGATTCCATTATTGACACACCCTATAAAGCTGCTGATATAAAATTTTCATAATTCAACTTATGTCTTTTCAAATGACTCGACATTTTTGGAATGCAGAATTTAGTGGATGGTGACTAGCTTTGACTAGTTGCTTGTCTTTATATAAGAGGCTTTAGGGCATTCCATGTTTGGAATTTGTTATGCAATTGAGGAGGTCATGTCAAAAACTTTCTGGAGAAAATACTCTGGGAAACCCCCTACAGAATTGTGGAAAAGTCTTATTGCCCGAAGGCCATGTGTTCCCTTTCCTAGATTTAGAAAGATTAGCTAGAACAAAACAAAACAGAACAGGTTTCCCTCTCAGTGAAGTGCCTTTTCACTGGGAATAATATGTTTGAAGGATTAGAGTTGAGCAGATTTATTAAATGTCATGATGTGACCAAAGAAATTCTCACCTTGGAACGAGAATTAGGCCAGGTTACCTTCTCCTTGAGATCTAGGAATGATCTGCAGCAATGTTGTTCTGAATGAACTGTAATTGAAACTCTTGAGTCTCTCCTATAGACGAGTCTCTAGAGATCCAATTTAGAAATGGACAAATAACACTGGCAAGTGTGTCCTGTGGATTTTCCTTTAGTTTTCAGTAGAACTTTATATTTTTACTTAATCATTCCATTGAAAGCCTAGAAATTCAGGCCATGAAGGAATGGGCTATGGGACTGTTTACAAATGGGTCAAGATGATCAAGAGTGGTTTATGAAAAGCATGGCGTGAGTGAGGAAGATGGTGTTATAGATGTATGAATGTCACTTCACACAGCTAGAGGGGAAGAAAACTGGTAGCTGTCAATAAAGAGCACTAGAGTGCCAAATCAAGGGACAAGCAAAACTTGCCCCCTCCTCCCTGGGATTCTCTCTTCTATTGTGTGATTTTCAGTTATCACATGCCTGGGGAGGATGAGGATAAAATTAATAAGATATAGTCTCTATCCACAAGTAGGTAATAATACAGTGGAGTAAACAATAAGTCAGGCAGTTATAATCATGATAAACATGTAAAATGAGATGCAGTAGAATTTTGGGAAGAAGGAATAAGTGAGATGGTTTCTTTCTTTCTCCTTCCTTCCTTCCTCCCTTTTTCCCTTCCTTCCTTTCATTTTGTTTAAGAAACCATCCCCTATCCCAAGGTCATAAGAACATTCTTTTTATAGTTCTTTCCGGAAATTTTAAAATTTGGTCTTTCATATTTAAGTCTTTCCTACATCTTTTTTTAAAAAATATTTTCTTAGATGTTGACAGACCTTTATTTTTATTCATTTATTTATATGCAGTGCCGAGAATCAAACCCAGATCCTCATACACGCCAGGCAAGCGCTGTACGACTGAGCTACAACTCCAGCCCCTCTTTCCTACATCTTGAATGAAATGTTGGATATTGTGTGTGATAGCATTCCAACTTTATTTTTTTCTCATAAGGCAACAGATTTATCCTAATATATCTTATCCAACCATACCTCCTCACCCCACTGATTTACAATGAGTTCTGCCATATATGGTTTCCATATATGAAGGAGTATGTGTCTGGGCTTTCCTGTTCTGTTCCATTGATCAGTTTATCTCTCTGGTAAAACCACACTGTCTTCATTTCTATGGCTTTATAATCAGTCTTGAGATCTGGTAGGGCAATTTATCATACCATGTGGTACCCGTTTCACCTCCTCTTTGTTCTTCAGGAATGTCTTAACTATTCTGGACCTTTGTTGTCACAGATAAATTTTATAATTAGCTTGCCAAGTTTCTTAAGGAAAAAAAAAAAAAAAAACACCCTGTTGGGATTTTTATTTAAATATCATGACCCAGGCTTAATGGTTCAATGCCTGTCATCCCAGTGACCCAGGAGGCTGAGGCAGGAGGATTGCAAGTTGGAGGTGAGCCTCAGTGACATAGTGAGGCCCTAAGCAACTTGGCAAGACCCCGTCTCAAAATAAAAAACAAAAAGGGCCAAGAATGTAGCTCAGTGCTAAAGAACCCCTGGGTTCAATCCCTGGTACCAAAAGGAAAAAAAAAATCATTGAATCTATATATGCATTTTGGTATAATCGATACTGTAAAGCTCGCAAAAAGGGCGGCGGGTGACCAAAAGAAGTAAGCTCACCAGGCAGGTTCACCAGAGTCAGACAAAAGTAGTGACTTGAGATTTATTGGAGTCTGTGTCCCGGGCGAAATCTCCAGCCCCCTGGGGTGAAAGTCGGGGTGGGAGAGCCAGAAGAAATCGCACGTGGCTTTGGCTGCTCAGGGTTTTTATGCAGGGGAAGGGGTCAAGGGTCCTGCCCAGGAAAAGGTGGGCCAAGGTGGACGTCAGGGTCAGCAGGTCTCCTCCTGATTGGTCACCTCTGGCGCGCTATCTGGCCCTTTGTGCTCGCAGTGAGTTGTTAGGGGTCTTTTATCTGCTTCTTCCCCTGTAGCTGCTTCAGTTTGACCCGACAGATACACGTATAATTGTAGACTTCTATCCACAAACAGAAATATGTCTCCAGACTCCCATCTTCTCTCAATAAAATTTCAAAATTTTCTATATACATACAGATCTTTCACAACTTTATTAGTTTTATGAACATATATCTTAATATTTTGTCACTATTCAAATGATTTTTTTTAAATATGCTTTCTGTTTGCTTTTGGTATGAAAAATTCATTTAAAAATACATTCACTTGTTTTTCTGAATAGGTATTATTTCTATATTGATTTGTAAATTCTTTGCATTTTATATATTCCTTGGATTTTCTCTATAGGTAATTATGAATGTATTAATTAGGAGTTGCCCTTCTGAAAGGTACACCCATAAATCTCAGTGTCCTAACACTGAGATTTGTCTTTAATGTAGAGTCTAACATTCAGGGATGAGTCAAGGACAGACACCTTTTTTTAAAAAATTTTTTTTGGTTGTTGATGGAACTTTATTTTTATTTTTTTATATGCAGTGCTGAGAATCGAACCCAGTGCCTCACACATGCTAGGCGACAGCTCTACCACTGAGCCACAACCCCAGCCCCAGAGACACCTTTTTGTCTTGAAGCTTTGTCATCTCTTAGGCCTCTGGAGTCCTTTGTTGACTAAGAGATGACATACGTCATGTACATGTATGTTCTGTGAGAATTGGTCCCTTGGTCCCACCTAATTGTAAGGGGACCAGGAAAATTCTACATTATGGAAAAGAAGCATAGATCTTTGTCCAACAATGTTCTAGTGACTACTAGCAGTTATTACTCTTGTTAACCTCATACATTTGATTTGTTTCTCTAACTTTATTGCTCTGGCTAATTTACTGCATTGTTGAATGAAAGCAATAATAAGAGTATCTTTGTTTTATATTTGATTTTAAAGGGAGTGTTTTAGCCAGGTGCAGTGGCACAGGCTTGTCGTCTCAGTGGCTCTCGAGGCTAAGGCAGGATGATCACAAGTTCAAAGCCAGCCTCAGCAATTCAGCAAGACCCTCAGCAATTTAGCAAGACCCTGAGGCAAAACTATACATATATAGTTTTGACTGGATGGATGTTTTTTTAACATTATATACAGGGCCACCTGGGGAGGTGGCCCAGTTTGTAAGTGTCCCTGGGTTCCATCCATAGTACCCCGCCCCTCTGGCCAAAGGGGAATTTTAACCTTTTAACCATCCAGAATATTAAGAATGATACTTATTGCTGGTCACAGTGGCATACTCCTATAATCCCAGCTACTCAGGAGGCTGAAGCAGGAGGATCACAAGCTCCAGACCAGCCTCAGCAACTTAGAAAGACCCTGTCTCAAAATAAAAAATAAGAAGGACTGAGGGTGTAGCTTTAATGGCAAAATTCCCCTGGGTTCAATTCCTAGCATCAAAAAATAAAGATATTTTGTATAGTTTTCTGATAGTTACTTATTGTAAAGTTATCAAAATTCCATACAATGCCTCATTTGGTAAGGTTGAAAAGTTGTTTTTTAAAAATTTTGAGCATCATCAAAAAATGTGTAACTTGAGATTATTGTATATGTTTTATCTTTTAACGTATTAAAAGGGTGAACTACATTTATGGGTTTGCTAATGTTAAAACAGGCTTCTTTTCTTGACATAAACCTGAATTTAATACTGCAGTATTATTTTTTGTGCCACTAGTTTCTGTTTGCTAGTTTTTTGTTTTTTTTTTTTTGGTACCAGGGATTGAACTCAGGGACACTCGGCCACTGAGCCACATCCCCAGCCCTATTTTGTATTTTATTTAGAGACAGGGTCTCACTGAGTTGCTTAGGGCCTTGCTAAGTTGCTGAGGCTGGCTTTGAACTCGCGATCCTCCTGACTCAGCCTCCCAAGTAGCTTGGATTACAGGCGTGCGCCACTACGCCCGGCTGACTGTTTGCTAGTTTTTTAAAAAAGAGTTTTGCATCTATGATCATGGGTGAGATTTTTCTATAGAGTCTCTTAGTCACATTTTTATTTTCAGATCAGAAATAAATTAATACTGTGTTCTCTCCTCTTCTGGTCTCTGGAAGATTTTGAGTAATAGTTCAACAATCTATTCCTTGAAAGTGGAATATTATACACCTATAAACCATCTAAGACTAGTATTTACTGTGCTGGAAAAACTGAAGCTATTGTTTCAAATCTTTAATAGTTATGGGACTATTCAGACTTTTTATGTCTTTTTTTTTTTTTTTTTTGGATGGTGTTAGGAATTGAACATTGAACTCATACACTTAAGTGCTAGGCAAACATTCCACCCCTGAGCTATATCCCTAGCCACCTATGACATGTTTAGCCAGTTTGCTAGGTTATATTTTGTAAGTAACTGCTCAATCTACGATGTCAAGATTATTGTTATAAGTTTGTTCATACTATTATGTCTTAAGTCTTGCTTGTTTCTATAGATATCCACATCTGCAATTGTTTTAAAACAAATTTTAGATTTTTGTTTTCTTTTGTGATACTGGGGATGGTCCTGGGCATGCTAAGCAAGCACTCTATCACTGAGCTCCATCCCCAGCCCTTTTTATTTTTTATTTTGAGGCAGGGTCTCACTAATATGCTGAGGCTGGCCTTGAACTTGTGGTCCTCCTGCCTCAGCCTCCTGACTAGCTGGGAATACAGGCATGTACCAACTTGACTGACTGGATATTTTTTTAACATCGAAATTATACTAATACATAATCTACCTAGGATAAAGATCACTTATCTAAAATGTGTAATTCAGTAGTTGTTAGTATATGTACACAGTGTGCAACCATAATGTCTAATTTTAGAACATTTTCAGTACTCTAAAAGTAATCTTTTACCCATTAGCAATCACTCTTCATTTTCCCTCCAACCTGTCCTTCAGTCCCAGGCAACCATGGATCTACATTTTGCCCTATATAAATTTGCCAATTATGGACATTCCATTTAAGTGATACCATCCAGTATGTGGTCTTTCGTGTCTGGCTTCTTCCAATTAGCATAACAAAATAGATGTTACATCTATGTTATAGCACGAATCAATCCTTCATTCCTTGTATGGCTCCATAATATTCCATTGTAAGGATGCACTGAATTTTATTTATATGATCATTTGGGCTCTTTGTTTATTATAAATAATGATGCCATGAATGTAACAGTATCGGATTTTTTTGTTTGTTTGTTGTTGCTCTTTTTGAGAAACTACCAAATTCTTTTTCAAAGTGGCTGTACCATTTTACATTCCCACCTGCAATGTATGAGAGTTTTAATTTCTCCACATCCTCATCAACAATTATTTTCTGCCTTTGTGAGTGTAGCCATCCTACTGGGTATAGAGCATTCTTACTCTTTTTATTTGCACTTCCTAAATGCTTAATGATGTTGAACATATCTTCAAGAGCTTGATGGCCATTTGTATATCACCTTTAGAGAAACATTTATTGCAGCCCTTTGTCCATTTTTAAATTGTTTTTCATGTTATTATGGAGTTGTAAGTTTTCTTTATATATTCTAGTATGTAACCCTAGGTATGTACCCAACATAACTGAAAATAGATGTTGAAACAGAACATACATTATTTGCAAATGTTTTCTCTAGGTGGGTTGTCATTTCACTTTCTCAATGGTGTCTTTTAATAGTGTCTTTTAAACCTTGTTAATGTGATGAAGTTAAATTATCATCAATCACTTATCACTTGTGATTTTAGGGTCAGATTAAAGGTCACAAAGATTGACTCTAATGTTTTCTTCTCAGGTTTTTATTTTTCTAGCTTTGTTGTTTAGGTCTATGATTGATTTTGAATTAACTTTTGTATATGAAGGTACAATTTTATTTTTCCCACGTTGATATTCATTTTTCCCAGGTTTGTTAACAAGACTATTCTTAACCGGTCACAGTGGCACAGGCCTCTACTCCCAGTGACTTGGGAGGCTGAGACAGGAGGATCATGAGTTCAAACCAAGAACCTAAGCAACTCAGTGAGACTGTCTCTAAATATAATATATATTTTAAAAAAGGGGGATGGGAATGTGGCTCAGTGGTTTAGTGCCCCTGGGTTAATCCCCTGTACCAAAAAAACAAAAACAAACAAACAAAAAAACCCAAAACAAAAAAAACTATTCTTTCCCTGTTGAATTATCTTGACTCTTTTGTTGAAAATCAGTTGGTCTTGAATGTAAGATTTATTTCCATACTATCAATTCCATTCAATGGATCTGTATTTCTATCCCTATACTAGTACCTCATACCTTTATTTTGGGTAGGTTTATAGTTTTCAAATTAGGAAGTGTGAGTCCTCTCTTATTCTTCAAGTTTGTTGATTCTTTGTCAGTTCATATCTACTGTTGAGCCACTTTTGCAAATTTTTATTTCACTTAAACTTTTCACTCCCTTATTTTCTGTTTGGTAGTTTTATAATTTTTATCAAAAAAAATTTTTTTGTACCAGGGACTGACTATATCCCCAGTCTTTTTTATTTTTCTATTTTGACATAGGGTCTCATTAAGTTTCTTAGGGCCTCACTAAGTTGCTGAGGCTGGCCATGAACTTGTGATCCTCCTTCCTCAGCCTCCTTAGCCACTGGGATTAAAAGTGTGTGCTCTCTCTCTCCTTTCTGATCATGATGTGAGTTGCTTCCCTCTGCCATACACTTTGAGCCCTAAGAAATAGAGCCTGTTGCCGGGTGCGGTGGCGCACGCCTGTAATCCCAGCACTTGGGGGGCTGAGTCAGGAGGATCTCGAGTTCAAAGTCAGCCTCAGCAACTTAGCGAGACCCTAAGCAACTCAGTGAGATTCTGTCTCTAAAATAAAAATACAAAATAGGGCTGGGGATGTGGCTCAGTGGTCGAGTGCCCCTGGGTTCAATCCCCAGTACCAAAAAAACCAAAAAGAAATAAGAGCCTGCTATCTATGGATTGAGACTTCTGAAACCACATCACAGTACCCTACCTGATGTCACAGCCCACAGAGACTCTCCCTGGAGGTTTTGGCACAATGTTTTGGCCTTCAAGGAACCAGTCCATATGAGCAGTAGAGTGCATATTTGGGAAGTTTGGGCAAGTTTTCTGCAGCATCTCAGATAGGTGCCAGGAAGGCAGCAGCTCACTGATCCTCACTGATGGCAGGAAGTTGCCCAGTGTCCCTGTGTCTCTCTTTCCTTTGTCTAGTTGTGGCTTTCCCAACACTTTCTGGGTATGTGAATCTGCTTATCAGTCTGCAGAGTGCAGGAGCTTGCTCTCCTGTGATGTGTCTATTTGTATCTGAAAACATGTTTATACAAGATAATTAGACAAATCATAAGCCAGGTTCACTTTAAAATAAGAACTGATGTTCAGGGGCTGGGGATGTAGCTCAGTTGGTAGAGTGCCTGCCTCACAAGCACAAGGCCCTGGGTTCAATCCCCAGCACTGCACAAAAAAAAAAAAAAAAACCACTGAGTAAAAGTGTGGTCAGTGGAAATAACCAGTCCCTATTCTTCCATTTCCTTTTCCTTTTTCTTTTTGTACTGGGGATTGAACCCAAGGGTGCTTTACCACTGAATGACACCTCCAGCCCATTTTTTATTTTTTGAAATGGAGCCCTGCTAAGTTGCTGAGGCTGGTCTTGAACTTGCAATCCTCCTGCCTTGGCCTCCCCAGATGCTGGGATTACAGGCATGCAACACCATGCCTAGTGCCACGACCAGCACGGCCAAACTTGTGGTTCTGGTGAGGAGGGAGGGGGCTTAGCAGATTTTGACAATAAAGCTGGAATCAGATGGAGTGCTGCTCTCTGATGGAGAAACAGATTTAAAGAATTACCCCAGCAATGTTTACATATGCCTCATTTTCAGGTTAAAGACTATGCAAGCCTTATTCTTCGTACTCTGAAAGTTAGGACTAGAAACATGTACACAGCTTTTCTGCAGTTGCAATCCACAGTTGCAAAGTTCAGTGTTAGGAGCTTTGTGTAGCTCTCAAGAAGGTCCATTGTTTGAAGTTACTATTAGCAGGCAGGCTCAGGAGTAGCAAAGCTGGTGAAACACTGTTGTTGTCTAACATGAGAATCCCTCTATTTCCAGGACCTATGTGCCTGAGATCAAGGTCAAAGCTGATAGGACTCTCGCACAGAGCCTATCAGGGCTCAGTCAGGGTTTTTCCACAGCAACTAGGCATCCTGTGCCCTTGCACAGAAACATTCCCAGGCACAAGGAACACCACAGCCTTGAGGTCATTACAGCCATGAGGTCATCAGAGACCCCCAATCTGTCACTGCTCTCCCATTCTCTGTCACTGCTCTCCACAGCCTAGCTATTCTGTTCTCTTGAATCAATTCTAGCAGTATCTCTGAGCCCAATTCTATCTCTACAGTTAGAAGAGTCCCCCCCACTCTACCACACACCCTATTACTCGAAGTGTGGGAGGTACTGCCTTGAATAGTTTCCACCCAGGCCTGGGATGTTCTGGGGCCATGCCTGTTTATGTCAGGGTGGCCACCCAACTCCCACAGTTATGGCAGGAAACTCAGCCCCTGAATTGCTTCTGGGAAAACCCAGTGGTGTTGACAGTTTCCCTGTCCTCCATCACAGAACCCACCGCCAGGGAGTGGAGTCTTCCCAGGACCAGCTTTCTGAACTTGCGGCGAGTGTGGACTGCTGGAGTTGGAGGACAGTGACTGCTGAGACCCTGCCGTTATTTGATGGCACTTCAAGGCACAGAGGAAAGAAGTGGGAGCTTCTGGTTGGCTTTGATTCAGTTCTAGCAGCTGCTCAGGTAGGCCCACAGGAAGTGAAGGGCAGCCGGGATAGATAAAAGCGGGAAGGTAGGGGGCTAGGGATATAGCTCAGTTGGTAGAGTGCTTGCCTTGCAAGCACAGGTTGTGGGTTCGATTTCCGGCACCGCACAAACACACACACACACACACACACACACACACAAAGTGGGAAAGTGAAAAGTTCATGTGGAATCTGAAGGCCTCTCCTCTGCATCCGCATAGGAGAAGCCCTTTCTGTGCCTCTTCATGTAAGATGTCCTTCCACATGAGCACATGACAGGAGCCTTTAAAACATCAGCCATTAAACTGCCATAGCAATCCAAAAAAAAAAAAAAAAAAGTGACACTGTTGCCTAGCCCTAGTTTTTCATCTAGTTTTAAAAACATGATATCTTTTCATTCTTTCATTATATTTAAAATAGTAGATTTATCATTTTTGTCTAATATGTTCAACATTGGGCTTCATTGAGAATTGTTTCTATGGTCTCTTTTTGTCCTGTGTACAGACTGTATTTTCTTGTTTCTTTGTATGTCTCATCAATTATTTGTTTGAAACTGAACATTTTAATTAATATAATGTGTCAGCCCTGCAAATCAGACTCTTGCCCTGCCTCAATGTTTGTTTGTTTTTTTTTTGCGGTGCTGGGGATTGACCCCAGGGCCTTGTGCTTGCAAGGCAAGCACTTTACCAACTGAGCTATAGCCCCAGCCCTTATTTTGCTTTTATTTTTAACATTGTTGCTGATTATTTCTTACTTTACTCAACTAATTCTGCAAAGTCTGTATTCTTCTTTGTGCATAGTCACTGAAGTCTCTGCTCATGTAACTAATTTAGAAACTGATGATTTGACAGAAATTTCCTTAAATACCTGGAACCAGTTAGTCTCCCAGTAGAGGCTTTGTTGCATTTCGGGGCATAACAGGACACTCAGCTAGGTAACTGACAACACTGCTTAAGCCTTTATTTCTTTGTGCAAGTTTTAAGGTCGACCAGATGTGACAGCTTATGGCCATTTCAGATCTTTCCTGAGCATGTTCACGGCTCTGGGAATGTGCTTAGCCCAACACATGCTTGTGGTTTTCTGAATTCCTAGGAATATGTTAGAGGTTTTCAAATCCCCTTATGAATATATCTTTCCCAAGCTTTTCTTTTTTAGGTTTTTGGTTAGTCTAACATTTGCCCCAACCCTTACCAACCTCCTTAGGTAGCCTCAAATTCAAATTCAAACAACAACCTTGATGTTTCCACCAAACCCGGTGTGGTAGTGCATGACTGTTCATCTGGAATCCCAGCTACTTGGGAGGCTGAGGCAGGAGGATTGCAAGTTTGAGGCCAGCCTCAGAAATTTAGTGAGCCCCTATCTCAAAATAAAAAATAAAAAGGGCAGAGGATGGAGCTCTGTGGTAGAACACCCCTGGGTACAATCTCTAGTACTGCAAAAGCAAAACAAAATAAACAATAAGTTTTCATCAAATTTTCCCAGGCTTTCAGCATTTGGCAAGCTCTGAGTCAGGTCCAATAAAGACAGTCTCCAATTAGACTGTTCTAGGGAATTACCAGTCTTGTAAAGTAATGACATTTCTCTGGGAATGAGGATTTAAAGGACTTCACATCCTGTTCTGCCCCTCCAGTGATTGCCAGACTGCTGATTTTCACCATAACAAGTAGTTATTAATTTTCAAGGTTATTCCAGAGCTAGAGAGAGGGGAATAGGTATATTGCAAGTTAAGATATCCAAAAGTGCTCACTTTCTCAAGATTCAGCTTTAATAAATAAATAAATACATACATAAATAAATAAAAATTTCCCTGAATTCCTTCAAACTTTTGGTTGGTTTGCAGAGTTCTGGAAATGCTGATTCTGACCAACGTTGTCAGTTTTCTCATTGCTTTTATAAAGGAGAGAATTTTTTATCACATCCTGTGCTGGTTTTGTTTTACAATTATTTTCTCCCACAATGTGCCTCTTGCATTTTTAGCCTATTAATTTGTGTCTTTATTTGTTTCTTTGTTTAAACAGGCAAAATCTCCCTGTTTTGCCTATGTTGGTCCCAGACTCCTGGGGTTCAAGGGCTCCTCCTGCCTCAGTCTCTGGAGTAGCTGGGGGAGAGAAGGCAGGCCTGCATCATTGTGCTTATGTCTTTGATGAACAGTTATTATTTTTTCTCTTTGGAATATAATTTTATTCACTTAAATTGATTGTTTCATTGCTGATTAAATAGCATTTAAAATCAGAATTCATTAGTTATTATCTTCTTTAGTACTTTAAAATTTAGCTTTAAAGAATGTACAATTTAAATTTCAAAAAATTACATTTTCACTGTTGTCAAACAAAGAATGATTTTATTATAGTTTAATTCACATATAATAAAATGCTCCCATTTACAGTGTACACTAAGATGAGGTTTCAAATATTCCCACTTATGTAAATGCCATCACAATTAAGATTCAGAACATTTCATGATCCCCCAAATTTTCCTCATGATCCTTTTCATTGAATCTCATTTTCCCACCACTAATCTTTAACATCCACCAATCTATATACCGTCCCTATGCTTCTTCCTTTCCTAGAATGTTCTTTTAATGGAACCATTGAACATGTAGGCTTCTGAATCTGTACTTTTTGAGTTTGCTTAATGGCTTACAGTTCACCTCTGTTGTCATATGTGTCAGTAGTTTCATTCTTTTTATTTTTAAGTGGTCTTCAGTTGTTTGAATGCTGTGTTAGTCATCTTTTCATTACTATAACAAAATAACTGAGATGATCAACATATAAAGAAGAAAGGTTTATTTTGGCCTATCATTTTGGAGTTTTCAGTTTATAACTGATTGGTCCTGTTGCTTTGGACCTGTCATGGCACATGATAATAGGAGCCTGTGGCAAAGGAAGCCCATTCACCTCATGGCTAGGTGCAGGAAAAAAAGAAAAAGAAAGTGAAGAGACCAGGATCTTTTTTCTTTTCTTTTTTTTTGGTTTGCTTTAGTATATTGGACATCTTTCTAGTATAAACTATGAGAAAGCAATTCTGATTTAATGGAATAGATGTCAAAAGATTCAAGATTAATGTTATCCATTATTAGCACGTAAAACTAAGGGAAAGATCAGTGAATTATGCTTGCAGAATTTTTCCCCCATGGGAGATGTAAGGGTCAATCCAAAGCCATTGATGGAAAGATGGAGATGGACTCTCGGAGTGTGGGTTTCTGGCTAGACTCTGTTCCTTGCTCACTATGTCAATTTTTTCTCCCAGCCCCCTCAGGCTGATTCTCTAGGTTAATATGGAGATCATGCTTGCTGTAGTAGAGAAAGGAAGTGACGGGCTGAACCCAGTGGCAGTGTGAAAAGCTTCCTGAATCACACCTGGCCCAGGCTTCTCCAGGGAAGATGCACAGAGGGAAAGGAGGTGCTGGCACCAAGTGAGGGCTTGGCACAGGGCTCTGGAAAGTTCAGAGGAGCTGGAGGCCCAGGTGCCAGGACACGCCTGGATAGCAACAAACTCCTATGGCCACGAGAGTCTGCAACACCCATACAAGGGACAGCAGTCCAACCCACCCATCATGCATAAGCAGATGGAGCCAAATGGGGAATGACAAAGGGACTTGCCCTAACCTGTCTCCCATGTGGGACTGACCCAGCCCCATTAAGCCCATGGTGGGCAGCCAAGACCAGGATCTTATAATTCCTTTCAACAGCAGGACCTCAATGACTTGACGCCTTCCACTAAGTCCAACCTCCTAAATTTTCCACCATATTCCAATCACTAACCTGAGGACCAAGTTTTTACACACATGGGCCTTTGGGGGAACCTTACAGATCCAAACTATCACAGATATGCAATGTATTCATCCATTCATTGATTAATGAATATTCAGGTTGTTTTCTGCATCTGGCTATTATAGATAAAGTAGAACCCATTTTGATATAATTATACAGCAGGGAATCTATCTTTTTTTTTTTTTTAACAATGTAGATAAAAGGGCCGACCCTGCTTAGCTTCCCTAACTCATCAGAATCCTGGGAGATTTGGCTCTTTGGCCTGGCCCAGGTAAAGATCTTGAAATGGATTTTTAGGTCTTATGGTAAATGTATGCTTAAATATACAAATAGTCCCTTGTTAGGTGCCATGACACATGCCTGCAATCCCAGCAACTCAAGAGGCTGAGGCAGGAGGATCCCAAGTTGGAGACCAGCCTCAGCAACTTAGCAAGACCCTGTCTCAAAATTAAAAAATAAAAAGGATGAGTATGTGGCTCAGTGGTAAAGCACCCCTGGGTTCAATCCCCAATACCAAAAAACAAAAACAAAAACAAAACAAATCAAAACCCCAAACCAGAAACCCCAAACCAGTCTCTTTTCCAAAATGTTTGTAATGTTTAATGTTTCCACCAACAACATATAAGAGTTCCAGTTATTCTACAGTCACTCACACGTGGCTTTATCAGTCTTTAATTTTTCCCATTCTGATGTTCTTGTAATTATATTTCATCATGCCTTTCTCTCGCAATTGTATTAGTAGTGAGAATGAGGATTTAATATGCTTATTGGCCATATTCTTTTGTAAAATACTTGTTGAAATCTTCTACTTAATTTTTTATTGGGTTATCTGTCATTTTTATTGATTTTTATGAGCTCTTTATCCCTTACGGATATAACTTGTTTACCACTTATGTGTTTTGAAAACATCTTTCACAGTGAAGGGATTTTTAGTTTCTTTGTTGTGACATCAATGAACAGATGTCCTTAATTTTAACATGGTTGCAATCATTTCCTTTTTGTTTAGTATTTTACATGTCCTGTTTAAGAAAACTTTTATTACCCCAAGGTCATGAAGACATATTTAATATTATCTCCTCTATGAACTTTGTTGTTTTACTATTTACATTTAGACCCACAGTCCACGTAGAACTGACTTGTGTTTCTGGTAATGCCAAAATGCTTTTTTCTTCTTCATATAGATAATCAAATGATCCAGTACTACTTTTTTTCTTTTTAAAGTCCTTTCCCACTTCTCTTCATTCGTTGCTACCATCGTCCTAAGTGTTTGAATAGGTGTGAATCTATTCTGGACTCTTCTTTTAGCTCCAATGGTCTACTTTGCCACCCTTATGGCAGTGTGTTAATTACTATAATTTTATGAGTTTTGAGAGCTGATTGGATGAAGTCGTCCAACTTTCTTCTACTTCTTCCAAAAGTTTGTCTGGATGTTCTTGAACTTTTGCATTTTCACATACACTATAGCACGTGTTTGCCACCTTCCACAAAAAATTGCTGGAATTTTTATTGAGATTGCACTGAATATATAGATTACTTTGTGGGAGAAGTGTTATCATTATGATATTGTCTTTCAATTCATTAATATAGTGTAACACTCCTGTTTTCTTTCATTTCTTTCCAAAATGTTTTATAGTTTTCTATGTAAAATTCTTACATATTCTTCATGAGATTTATTAATGGGTATTTGTTAACTTTTTTTTTTTTTTTTTTTGGTGGTACTGGGATTGAACCCAGGATTCACACATGCTAGACAAACGGCTCTACTGGGGAGCTACATCTGCAGCCAGTATTTGTCAACTTTTAATTGCCATTGCAAATGGTATGCATTTGAAGCCTTCATATTCTGTTTGTTCTGGATATACAGAATGCATTTTTTAAAAAAAATTGATCATGTGCTCAGCTATGCTTTAAGGTGTAAAATTAAGGCCCAATATTATTTGCTGCCATGACTTCAGGAAAAACCAGAGGGTCTCTAATGGTCTAACTGCAAGTTCTCTTCCCTATTCTGCTCTGTTTTGGAGAAGGATAAGTTCCCCTGGATAAGCTCCTCTAGCCAAACAACCCTCTCTATCAAATGCCCCAGGCACAGCTCCTGCTCATCCCAGGGGAGTGCATTTTAGTTCCCTGCCCATCTGTGGAATTATTGAAACAAGACAACCACTTCCTCTTAAGGAATCAAGAGTCACCTCATTCTTTTGATATTCTAAAGCCTGCCTTGACAGCCCTGTTGTTCGCTCCATTCCTGAGTCCAACCCCATGTGGCCTTGTGTGATATGCAGTGTTCTTTTCCATTGGGTTATGAGTTCATAAGACCAATAGCCTACTGTGGGTCTCATCTGTTCATTGTGGATAACAACTGTTGAGCCAAGCCCGTAACCCTAGGGTGGCTACCAATAGGGTGAGATATAATTTGTATTCCTGGTCATTTTGGCTTATTTTTGTTTTTTTAACTTGACTTGATTTCTCTTTTGATTGGCTTTTCCTTTAGGGTAGTTCCTCCCTTTGATGACTTGCATTGTTGTTTTTCACTTCCCCCTTGTGAAATATTTCGTTGAGAATGTTCTGCAATGCAGGCTTTCCATTTGTAAGTTCTTTAACTTTTGTTTATTGTGGAAGGATTTTATTTCATTATCAAATCTGAAGGTTAATTAAGCTGGGTATAAGATTCTTGGTTGGCATCCATGTTCTTTCAGAGCTTGAAATATGTTGTTCCAGGCCCTTCTTGCTCTTAGGGTCTGGGCTGAGAAATCAGCTGATATCTGTATTGGTTTCCCCTTATATGTAATCTGTTTCTTTTCTCTCACAGTCTTTAAAATCCTATCTTTATTTTGTATGTTAGGCATTTTCATTATAATGTGCTTCAGTGTGGATCTGCTGTAATTTTGTGCATTTGGTGTTCTGTAAGCCTCCTGCAGTTGAGTTTCCATTTCATTCTTCAGGTTTGGGAAATTTTCTGATATTATTTCACTGAATAGGTTGTTCATTCCTTTGGTTTGTATCTCTGTGCCTTCCTCAATCCCAATAATTCTTAAATTTGATGTCCCATAATTCCTGGAGGAATTATGATGTCCCATTATATACATGATTATGTAATTATAAACATGATGTCCCATGATTCCTGGTGGTTCCATTAATGATTTCTTACCATCTTCTCAGTTTGGTCAACTTTATTTTCAAGATTAAATATTTTGTCTTCATTGTCTGAGATTCTGTTTTCCACAAGATCTATTCTGTTGGTGATTCTTTCTATTGAGTTTTTTATTTGGTTTATTGTTTGTTTCATTTCAAGTATCTTTGATTTTTTTTTAAGAATCTTTATCTCTTTATTGATATGCTCTTTTGCATCTTGCATTCGCTCTTTTAACTATTTATTGGACTGATCATACATTGCCTGCATTTGCTCTCTTATCTCATCCTTTGCTTCACGGATCATTTTAATTATGTACATTCTAAACTCCTTTTCTGTCATTTCTACTGCCATGCTGTCATTGGATTCTATTTATATAGAATCTTGGTTTGTTAGGGACATTTTCTTCCTCTGTTTTTTCATATTGTTCCTGTATATTCCCCTCTAGCAGTGAAGATGTGAGGTGTTGCAGCTTCCCCCATATGCTTATTGTGACCCTGCAGGTTTCCAATACCTCTCCTCTGAGGGGGAGAGCAATGTTAGCAGCACCCAATACAAACAATATGCAGCTCTAAGTCAGATAGCCCCTATAAAGACATTAATAGTATTGTAATAAATAGGATGAGTTCGATTATTATCTACAGTATAGCCACTAGGCTTACAATGAGCTCTACAGTTTCTAATGGTGGACAAAGAAGATGGAAGGGGTGTAGGATGTAACCATTAATTGGATAAGAAGTGAGTATACAGAGGTAACTAGATCACATGGGAAGAGTGAGAGTGGGATCAAAAGAAGTTGGTCTTTAGCATGAGAAAAGGGAGAAAGAGACTCCAAGGAAACAGGTAAATAAAAGGAAAATAGAGTGAGAAAAAAAAAAAAAGAAGAAATAAAAAATTAAAAATTAAAAAAAAAATCTATGGTACACAGTCATCCATACTCAAACTTCCCAGTCCTCAGTATCCTGATTCAAACCAGGTTCCTGTCAAAGAGCCTCCAGTCTGCCACAGGCATTTCAGGACTGGAGCTGCCCCACCCAAAGATGGGGGCCACCCCCTCAGGGATAGTTCAAGATGTCTGCACCAGCCTTCAAACACACTGGGGAGCCACAGCATGGGGGCTGAATCCATGTGGGGTGGGCGACGATCGGGATCTGGATGCCTTACTGAATTCTGAAGTGGCTAGGACCTCAGTACACTGCTGCTTATATATTATAGACCTCTGGACCTTTTTTTGGGGGGTTCTTCTCAAACCCACAGGGAAAGCTTTCAACATTTCACATTTAAGTCTTTGGTTTAATATGCATATGTGTGTGTGTATGTACTGTATATCTATATATATGTTTTTTTTGGTGGATATCACTTACTAAACTAATTATTTTCCCTTCTATTTCTAGTTTTCTAAGAGTTTTCACTATAAATGTGAATTGAATCTTCTTAGATATTTTTTAGCTTCTGTTGAGATGATCACATTTTTCTTCCTTTGTTCTGTTAATATGATACATTATTATTTCCCTTTAAGTTGGAAGTGATGAGTAAAAAATGAGAGTATTTTTAAAAAATTACTGTTGTAACCAGGCACAGTGGTGCATGCTTGTAACCCCAGCGATGCAGGAAGCTGAGGCAGAAGGATCACAAGTTCAAGGCCAGCCTCAGCAAATTAGGGAGACCTTGTCTTAAAATAAAATATAAAAAGAACTGGGGATGTAGCTCAGTGGTAAAGCACTCCTGAGTTAAATCCCCCCAAAATTAATTAATTAAACATATAAAATAGTTGTTTTATTGAAAGGCATTTTCAGAGTTAAGAGACTGAATTTGAATCCTGGGACTGCTACTTATTAACTGTGTGACCCTGGCCAAGCCATTGAACATTTCTGTGCCTCAGTTTCCTGACCCATTAAACAGGAATAATAATAATACCTACGTCATAGACTTGAAGTATTGAGCAGCAATTGTGTGCCAGACCCAGAGTTAAGCAAGCACTGGAGGAATATATAGATTCTTATACATTTTACACTGCATACTAGGATCTGTCCCTATACCTGAGTCACAGAGAATCTGAATCCAGACTCACACTTCAGCTGGTGTGAGCTGAATCTCTAAACCTCCTCTAAACCTCCCCAACTCACATTGGCTGAAAAGTTTGCTTTCTGGTTTAAGTGTTGAAGAATGATAGGCCTCTGGGGCCAAAGGATTCCAGTTGCAAGGTGTAAAAATAATTCTTATCTGGAAAGTTATTTCTCCAGCATTATATAAGCTGTATTGACAAAGTAACATTTTGGAGACCAAACTGCCCTCTAATTTTTCTGTTGTGCAACCTAATGAGTTTCAACAGCTATGTCGTGAGTTTATTATTATCCAACTCTATAAGCTGACTCTTGTGAGCCATTGAACAGGACCTTGTCCCAGTCGGCCATCACTTGGGGGCTGGCCTTAGTGTCTCTTTTTCCTGGCCTGGACTCCCTTTAGGGCTTGAATTATCCAGGGATGGCATACTTCTTGGGTGAAGCAAGCACTGCACCAGGATCAGGTTACCTGGATCCTGGCCCTGACCTTGACATTCATGAGCTATTTATTTACTCTGGTAATTTTTTTTTTAAATCTCATTTTTGTTCATCTTTGTTGATATGAATTTCTAATTTTAAAATACCTAGACTATTCAGTGAAAAAAAGCTACAGTTCAAATTATATGTCTATTGTCATCTATCAAGAATAAAGACAGGAGCTGGGATTGTGGCTCAGTGGTAGAGCACTTGCCTAGCATGTGTGAGGCACTAGATTCGATTCTCAGCACCACATATAAATAAATGAGTAAAATAAAGGTCCATCAACATCTAAAAAAAGAAAAAAAAAAAGAATAAAGACAGGCGAAGATATTCCCAATGCCAAGGGTGATTATATCCGGGAGACATGATGCTGGTGACTTTAATTTTCTGTATATTTTCTCACTTTTTTCAGACTTTTGACAATGAATCTGTATTACTTCATAATCAGGAAAAGAGTAATTAATCAGCATAAAGTCCACCAGCAATAGAATTTCCTCATTGGTAAAATGAAAAGATTGGACTAGATTTCAAAACCTGGCTCTGTGCTAGAATCCCCAGCAGGACTTGTCAAAAATACAGATGATTAGGCCAGTTCCCAGGTAGTCTGATCCTATAGTTTGGGTTTGAACCCAAGAATCAGCACTTTGGTAAGTACCCCAGGAGGTTCAAATATGCATCTAAGGTTTTCATCCCTGGCTGAGCTCTCTTGGGCCCTTATTGCTGTGATGATTTCATATGGATGTGTCATTTTTACTTTACTGTGAGGTGGGCTCAAGGGTTCTATAACCAGATATTCCTCTGGCTTAAGGGAGTTTGTTCCTTTGTTTTTGTGGTACTGGGGATTGAACCCAGGGGCCTTTTGTCACTGAGTACATTCCCAATCCTGTATGTTTTTTGAGAAAGGGTGTAGGGAATCAAAACTTATTAGCTACAGGTGTGCTTGCAAACAAGACACCTTGTAGTCCTTGGTGGAATCTGCCTGCTAACAGGATTTTCTACCAAGAGGGAAGTCAGGAGTTTCAAATACAGGTGCTCTTACAAACTAGGGACTTTGTAGTCCTTGTGGGAATTGCCTGCAAACAGGATTTTCTGCCAAGAGGTCAGAAACAGAGAGAACATTGCTTGCAAACAAGAATGTTTCTCTGGCCCTGAGAAAGGACAGAGCTCGAAATGTTTGAGTCTAGGTTAGATTAAGATACAGTTCAAGAAGTGGTTATCTGGCTGTTGTGCATTGGCCCTAGCCGTTGCTGTTGGTGATTTGTCTGCTTTGCCTGGGAATTCATGGTTGTTGGCTTCTTGCCTTCTTTGTCTGTAGGGGTATAAAAGGCTAAAATCATATGTAATGGGATGGAAGGATATAGAGGATGAATAATAATGGAGGGAGAGGGATGATAGAGATAGAAGGATATAGAAGGAGGATAAAAGGATTAAGAAGAATGGAGAATAAAGAATCATTACATGCTGACCTGTGTTGGAGATCTCTCTCCTTCCCTCTCTTCCCTTTCCTCCCTTCCCTTTCCTCTCCTCCCTTCCTTTTTATTTTTCACGACACATTTTGTCACTGAGTACATTCCCAATCCTGTATGTTTTTTGAGAAAGGGTCTCTCTAGGCTGCTGAGGCTGGCCTTGAACTTAGCTTCCAGAGTTGCTGGATTCCCACCATGACCATTTTTTTTTTTTAAATTTAGAATTTTAGTTACTGTGCTCAAGACAAGCTAAACTTTTTTATTCTGAAATACTACTTTTTATGTCTAATGATGATTCTTGCCTTAAAATCTAGTTTTTGTGATATTAATTTTGCTATAGTAGCTTTCTTTTTATTAATGTTTATATTCTATAACTTGTTCCATTCTCTTACTTACTTGCATTTGTCTGTCTTTATATTTAAAATGGTTCTTTATAAAGCAACATATAGTTGTTAGAAATTACTAGCTTTTAATTGTAGCATTTAGTATATTCTTGTTAAATGAACTTACAGATATGGTTTAGTTTAAATCAAACACTTTTCAGCTTGCTTTCTATTTATGACACCGTTTTATGTCCCAATCTCCACATTTATCTCCCATCATGCTTTAGTAGCGACATTTCACTTTAGGCAAGCTGGACTAATTATCATTCTCTATATATGTTCTATGTGTTCCTTTCTTGATGTCTTTGGGGTTTTTTTTACCCTCAGTCACAAATGCATCTGCAGTAAATTGCATCTCCTACATTACATTAGTAGGATAATCACTATCCTTCAGTATATGCAATATATCCTGGTCCCAAGGCAGATCACATCTTTTGCGGTCTTTTGCTTTCATCAACCAAATTGTTTATTCTTAAGATTAGGTCAAAATGAATAGTACCATTTCTTTGAAAGAGAAGTCACCTAACAATGACTTCAAATTTGGCAGACAAATGTAATGGAAGGGAGGGACAGGTATGCTTAGAGTCATAAAATTTTTTAATAAACTTCAGATGAGAAAACCTGGTCTTCAGAGTTGGGAAAACTTCCAAAAAGAACCTGTAACCAAGGCTGGATTATGAATCAGTGTTCAGGCTGGTTAATAGCAAAATTGAAGTGTAGTTCCTATGCAGAATCCCTTTGATTTTGTTTTTGTCTAACAGATTGAAGAAAATCCTAAAAGATTAGTTCCAATCATGCCTTGAGCAACAAGGTCATGGACGAAATTATGGTGTGCACCCTCAGGGTGTCTACTTTGAAAAACAGCTCTACTTTGACTCAAAACTTACCCTGGTTCTGTTGAGCTTTGTCCTCTCACTTGTTTTCTCTAATCCCCAGTACTACGTTCTAATTTTGGCCCCTGAAATCTTACCACTCTTTTAAGGAAAATTATAGCTACCTTATTTTGAGCAATTTATATGTGCCTAATGTGCTCAAAGCAGTTTAATTATACCAATTAGTGCTCACAAAACCCCTGTGAGATAGGTTCTTTTATTTTTAAATTTTTTTTGGGGGGGGGGGGTTACTAGGGATTGAACCCAGGGTCACTTAACTATTGAGCCACATCCCCAACCCTTTTTATTTAGAAAAAGGGTCTCACTAAATTGCTTAGGGCCTTGCTAAATTGCTGAGGCTAGCCTCCAACTTGCAATCCTCCTGCCTCAGCCTCTTGATTACAGGTGTGCACCACCCCGCCCAGCCCTATCTTTAAATTTTTAAACACAAGAAGCTAAAATCTTGGAAAGTTTCAATGACTTGCTCCTGGTCACTCAACTTAGTAAGAGGTTGCAGGCTCCAAGATCTTGATCCCTAATGACACCAAAACCAAAACCAAAACAAAACAAAATGTGCTCATATGAAACAAACACAGTTTGTTTAAGCTATTCAGTCTTCCTTTCTATTGGACCCATCCTTGATGGTCTTAGGTTTCTTGAGAATGGGCTTCTTTCAATGGTGCAACATATTGCATAAGTTTTCCAGAAAGACTCTTTAGAAAGAAAACCCCAAGGGTAGAAACTTAAATGGATCAAATTCCACATGGAAACAAGAGTTCTTAACCTCAGTGCTCTCCACATTGAAAATCCCTCTCTGTAGCACGATTGAGTTAATAATACTTTCTCGACTCTAAAGGCTTTATGGAGTTTGCAATGTGCAAATAGTACACCATACGTCTGTGTATGCTGCTTATCTTTAACCACATCATCAGCAAATTGATTGTGAAAATTCAAAGTCATAAATTAAGTAGAAATAATATATTAAATGTTTTGCTCCTCTTTAAAAAGTCCTTCTAAGGAGATAACAAATTTATAAATGATATAAGCAGACAAGCAGGCTTGGAAACCACAGCTTATTCTGTGCATCTATATTTGTTGAAAGCAGAGACCAGATATTATTTATTTCTTTATATTGTCCAAAATCAGTAGCTCCGTGCTTGCACAAAGCAAAGCAGTGCTCACTGAGCAAAGTAGGTGCTTATTTATGGTTCCAGCTATGGAGGATTATTTGGTTCAAAATGAGAGATAATGTAACCTCATATTTTGAATATAGACCTCGCTACTCTGCCACTGAGGCTTATTTTAAAATGGACATTTTTTTCTTTTCCTCTTCTTCCTCTCCCTCTCCCTAACCAGGGGGCAGGAAACAGGACTAATTGTTTACTGTCCTAGGCTGAGTTATCTGTCTTCGAGCACACACCCATCACAGGAACCAAGTAATTCAGACATCAGGGATGGTGCCAGAAGATCTAAGAAATGGCGAGTTCCCAAATTAACAAGTGAATCACAATCCCCTCACATCGAACACCTGGAATGAATCACTTCTTTAAAAGGAAGTGAGCAGAATCAGTCTCTGGAACAGGAGTCCCTTTTGTTTCTCCTTTGTTAGCAAATAAAACTTTTTTTCCCCCTTTTCTCAACACTGTCCTTGTTATTGGCATGGGGGTGGGGACTGGGCGGGAAGGACTGAGCTTTTGGTAACAATAACCTTTTGCTGTGACATGGAAATATTTTAATTTGTATCAGATATATTCTCCTCTAAATGAAGGAGAAACAAGGCAACTAACTCTCCTATTCCTACTCCCCTGAAACCACTTGTAAGGTCACTAGAGATGTGGAAGTTTATGCTCTTTGCTGATGTCAAAATCCAAATGTAGTCAATGCTTTGAATATAACGCTACTGCTCTGCCACTGCAACTTATTTTTTAAATAGACATGTTTCTATCTCTTCATCTCTCCCTGTTCCTCCCTAATCTCAGGGGAAACAGGATTACCTTTCTACCCCATTCTAGTGATACCGCCATTTACCAGTGACTGAGTTCTGCTTCCTCACATGTTGAAGTTTGAACATTAGAGATGCACACCAAGGCAAGCATATTAAGCAGGTTTTTTTTTTTTTTTTTAAAGGTAATAATACAGACTTCTCCCAGGAGGGAGAAGGGGGCCATGACTGATGTTCTAGAGTCCCAAGAAGTGAGCGCACCCTACATCTTTTATAGGTTAGGGTCTTCTTTCTTCTGTTCTTTCCCCCCTTATCTCTCCTTCTGCCCAGGAGTTGCAGGTGACATAGCAAAAAAGATGAGAAGCAAATGGCAGGGGGAAGGGCCACATGGAGATTCAGGTGGGGGCCCAGGGGACATTAATTAGCAACTCCCTGCCTGCAGCTTTTGGGGAGGGGCCGTTAGACAGGTAACCTTGGTGATCAAAAGGGCTCTGGAGACACTGACTTTCCAATCTCCCAGGAGCTGTCTCCAACTTCCCAGACTCTGATGGCCTCCATTTTCTTGATTTGACCAGATTTCCTATTCTACACTGCCTGTCTATCCTCAATTCTGGCTTCACTAGGGAGAGTTATCTGTCCCTGAGCACACACCCACCATAGGAAGGAAGTAGTCTAGACTTTGGGGATGGTAGCACAAGATCCCAGAAATGACTCTCCCAAAGTAACAAGTGAATTACAACTCCAACAGAGAACATGTGGAATGTAGCCTTTGAGTCACCTCATTAAAAGCCCTCTGTTCCTGCTGATGGGCAGAATCACAGCCTTTGGGACAGGAGACCCCTGTTTCTCCTTTGCTAGCAAAAGCAATAAACCTTCTTTTGCCTTTTTCTCATGTCCTCATTATTGGATTGGCATCAGGGACAAGGACCAAGCTTTCGTGATCATTTTACCTATGAAAGCAAAGTGAATGAAGTATTGAGATCCAGGATTATAGCATTTGATCAACACTGCAGACTCTGGATTCAAATTCCTTGTGTTCAAATATTTTCTTGGCTCTTTGCCAATCTTGTAACCTTAGGTAACTTACTTAACCTCTCTGTGCTTCAGTTTTCTCAACCACAGTATTGGGGCTAATATTGGTTCCTACTTCATACAATGGTTGTGAGAATTAAATGAAGTGGTAAACATAATGCACTTAAACAGCTCTTTTCAAAATAAGATGCGATGATTTTTTTGGGGGGGGGGGGGTGCTGGGGATTGAACCCAGGCCTTGTGCTTGCGAGGCAGGCACTCTACCAACTGAGCTATATCCCCAGCCTGACTTTTTATTTCCATATCTTTTTGTTACCAATGAAGAATTTTCTACATAATTCTCAACTTCCCTATAATTCTGATTCCATTCCCTAAAATACACACTTTGGTAAATCAAACAACCTCTCATAGAAGCCACATTTCCTACATAGTGACAGCAAGATTTGACAAAGTTATTGTAGAGTAGAGGTCTCCAATTGCTGGTACTTTCACTACTCTGTGAAAAGTAGGGAAAATAAAATGGTGTGATTGCCAATTGTTATTTTATTACCGAAAGCTTGATCTTTGTCCCTGATGCCAATCCAATAATGAGAACATGGTTTTGAGAAAACGGAAAAAGAAGTTTTATTGTTTTGTTAGCAAAGGAGAAACACAGAAGACTCCTGTTCCAAGAAGCTGTGATTCTGCCCATCCAGGATAATAGAGGGTTTCAGTACTGGGGGTTAGAACCCAGAACCTTGACCATGCACTGCCACTGAGCTACATATCAGCCCACAAGGAGGTTTTCTAAAGAAGGTATGCAAAGGCTATATTTCAGTTGTTCCTGTGGGAAGGATTGAGATTCGCTTGTTAATTTGGAAGAGAAGGAAGAGAAAAAAAACACTGTTTTAAGATAAGTCTGAGTGGCCAGAGCACCACGGGCTATATTCAGAGCATGAAGTGGACCACTCTTACAACTTCCTGTGAAGGATTGCCCTTTAGAGAGATTATTTCATTCTGTGAGAAATAGAAAGTTTGGTGATCCATTTTCAGGATATAGTATTTAGCCTTAATTGGGATGGAATCATAGCCATTTTGAGATCCAATTGTGACCATTTTAACTATAGCCCTTCCCTTCACCCACCCCAATTTTAAAATTAGCCAATTGCATAAACTGTAACTCTGAGCTCCTCCTATCAGAGCAAGGGGGCCGTGCTAGTAGGGATAAAAGCAGGCGGGCTGCCTGCCCAAGTGTGCTTGCTTGCCCAGACTTTGTTCCGGAGTATATTCTTCTGCACAAGTAAAGTTAGTCTTGCCAAGCTACCGAGCACTTATTTGATTCCTTACAGCACCCTGGTATTTCTAATTTGTGGGACTTAAGGAAATGACATAAGGGCTTGATATGTGATTTTAAAAATCCCCATACAGATGCTTCTTGACTTAGAAGGGGTGGAGGTCCCATCCCAATAAAGCTATCATAAATTGAAAATATCCTAAATTAAGAACACATGTAACACACCTAAGCTACCAAACATCATAGCTTAGCCTAGCCTACCCTAAATGTATTCAAAACATATTAGCCTATGTTTGGGCAAAATCACCTAACACACAGCCTATTTCATAATAAAGTGTTAAATGAATCAAGTAATTTATTGAAGACAATACTGAAAGTGAAATGGTTTTTACTGCATGTATATTGCTTCTACAACGTGGTGATGTTGAAAATCATGTAAGTCAGGGATCCTCTGTATAAGCTCGCAGGTGGCGGGTGGCCAAAGATGTAAGCTCCCCGGAGCGGGTTCAGGACCTCCAGAGTCAGACAAGAGTAGCTGAATTAAGCTTATTAGAGATTGCACTCCCGGGCAAGATCTCCAGCCCGGCGGAGTGGGAGAACCGAAAGAAATCCCACGGGGCTTTGGCTGCTCAGGGTCTTTATACAGCCGAAGGGGCTAAGGGTTCTGCCCAGGAAAAGGTGGACCAAGTTGTCCGGCAGGGTCTGCAGGTCTGCATCTGATTGGTCACCTCTGGCGCAGTGTGTTGCTAGGCGTCTTTGATCCCGCCCCCTGCAGCCGCCCAAATCCGACCTGACACTCTGCATTTGGAAAAGAAATTTTAAATATGTCAAACCTATATCAGAACCCTGAGGTTTTTGAAATTTAACTGCTCTGTGAAACACAATAGTTTAAGAACCACCATGCTAAGGCCTATGATCACTGCGATTCACCTAAAGCCAAAACATCAAAGCCAATATTCTTGTTTCCTTTGGCTCCCTACCAGTGCAAATACACATTTCTTCCAGCTGTCTTGTGAGTATGGTTTTGGTTTTCAGTTGATAGATTTCCTAAAACAGCTGCTGTCTTGACATTAAACACAACAAAAGACTTTGCTCAGACCTTTGACAAGAGGCAAGATTTACAACAATGGTGACAGTGATCTCCAGTTGTCATGGTTTCCTTTTTTTTTTTTTTATTTTTTATTTTGTACCTGGGATTGGACACAGGAGCACTTAACCATTAAGCCACATTCCCATCCCCCTTTTCATTTTTTATTTTGAGGCAGGGTCTTGCTAAGTTGCTGAGGTTGCCTTTGAATTCATGATCCTCCTGCCTCAGCTTCCTGAGCCTCTGGAATTACAGGCATGCGCCACTGTGCCCAGCTTTTTTAGGAGTTTTTATATACTTCACAAGCAACAAAAGGACTTATTATGCTTTTAGTAGTTAAACAAGGCAAGAGAATATTAGAGTGTACTATTGATTCTGTTATTTAATGTTTGCATGCTTATTCTATCAAAAAAAGGAGACACCTTGTGTTGCATTGAAGTTTCATGTAACACACTTAAAATGTTTTGTGGGCTGGGGATATGACTTAGTGGAAGAGTGCTCATCTAGTATGTGTAAGGCCCCAGCACACATACGCAATCTCCAAAATGATTAAAGCACTAGTAAATGCAAAATATTATTATATGGTACCCACATGAAAATGACTTCCCCCACTTTTCCATTTGCCTCCTTTATGGTTTTAATATTACATGGCTATACCTTCCCATGTGCAAGAGAAAAAAACCTAGCAGTGTATTTGGATACCAAAACACTATTGTGATGATATCAGTTATGCTTAAAATTGCACTAAAAATATTGGAGCTGTTGCTTCCCCCTGCCCCCCAGTGCTAGGGATGGAACTGTGTTCCTTTTCTTTTTTCTTTCTTCTTTCTTTTTTTCTTTCTTTCTTTCTTCTTTCTTTCTTTCTTTCTTTCTTTCTTTCTTTCTTTCTTTCTTTCTCTTTCTTTCTTTCTTTCTTTCTTTCTTTCTCTTTCTTTCTTTCTTTCTTTCTTTCTTTCTTTCTTTCTTTCTTTCTTCTTT
>JAJEJO010053412.1:0-15390 GCA_020662805.1 Glaucomys volans | reverse complement strand
TTATTTGTTTAGTGTGTGTGTGGGGGGGGTATGGTCAGGGGGCTCTGCCTCTGACCTCCATCCCTAGACCTTTTTATTCTTTATTTTGAGATAGGGTCTCCCTAAGCTGCCAAGGCTGACTTCAAACTTGCGATCCTCCTTACCTCAGCCTTCAGAGTGACTGGGATTACAGGCATGCACCACCATGCCCAGCTTGTTTCTTAATGATAGGTTAATAAACAATGTTTTCTTAGAACTTTCTGGACTTTCCCTCAAATCATTAAATGAGTATTGTGTATATAAAATATGAAAAGAAAACAAATGTGCCTAAGAGAGTAAAATCACTCTCTATAGTTCAAAATGAAAATCACTATATAAACCAAGCTTGCTTTTTATCTGATTTCCACTGGGTGTCAGCAATGTATGACTTTCCATTCACAATCTCTTAAGAGTAGAATAATAGTCCTAGAGCTTATTTTTTGTTAGTATTTAATTTTTTTCTTAGTGATTTTTATTTTTGAGCTAACTCTTTAGCTATCTATTAGTAACCGTTTTATTCTCTGGCTAATGATGCTTCATAATCAACACAACATTATGGGATACATAAGAAATGACACTTTCTTATAATTTGATAAGGTAAGACAGTGAAAACCTCAAGAAGGTAAAAATAAAAGCGTAATCAAACTGTTAAAGTTTTTGTTGTTGTTGTCGATTTAAGCCATTTAAGTGCTAGATTGAGCCAGATTACTTGGAAAACACATTAAAGAAGCTATTCATAGGCTGGGTGCAGTGGCACATCTGTAATCCCAGAGTTTCCAGAGGCTGAGGCAGGAAGATCGCAAGTTCAACAGCAATTTAGGAGGTCCTGAAACTCATCAAGACTCTGTCTCAAATAAAAATGAAAAAGGGTTGGGGATGTACTCAGTGGTAGAGTGTCCTGGGTTCAACCCCCAGTACCACCCCTCAAAAGAGAAGCTATTCATTGATTCAATTCCACATTCAATAAATGTGTGTTAAGTGTGTGACTGTTAGGAATTGTTCATGTGCAGAGGATAAAGTAGTAAACAAGATAGACATCATCCTTTTAAATTGTTCAGACTGGTTGGGAAGATCTAAGTAAAATCACAATTATTGGGAATGTGGTATGTTCTATGAATTTTTTTGTTCTTTTGTTCTGTTTGAGATGGGTTCTTGCTTTGTTGTCCAGACTGGTCTTGAACCCCAAATTTCCCACCAGTGTCATGGGAAAGTCCAAGGCATATTGCACATGGACCTTAATAAAGTCATAGGCCCACCAATCCTCTCTCTGACTTGCTTCTCAGCTAAGATTCCAGTCATCTTGGGACTTCCTGTCCTCACTACGAACCTCTCTGGAACCTATGAGTAATAAATTTCATTTGTTTCATGCATTTTGAACTTACCTCCTCATTGTGTCTCATCTAATTAATATACCTAAATCTAACCTTCTCCTGGTCAGAAATCTCCTAGAGAGTGGCTATCTTGGCTTATGGCCAATCTCAACATAGAGACTGCAAAACCAAATGAGAAAGAAACCATAAGAAGAAAAATCACAAGAATTGAGAATTCTGAGTCTGAGGAACAGAGCAGAGGAGGAGGAGGAGGAATGGGAGGGGGAGGAGAAGGAGGAGGAGAAAGAGGAGATGGTGGAGGACCACGATGACTAGAGGACACAGCCTCAGACACTTGTGTGACCCAATCAAGCCTATGAACATATGCATAAGGGGAGTATTAGAAGGAAGAGAAGAGAGAGAAAAAAGCAAAGCGTACTCAAGAAACTGGTTGCACTGGGCACAATGGTGCAGGCCTGTAATTCCAGCGGCTTGGGAGGCTGAGGTAGGAGTTCAAAGCCAGCCTCAGCAATTTAGCAAGGTCCTAAGCAACTCAGTGAGACCCTGTCTCTAAATAAAATACAAAATTGGGCTGGGGATGTGGCTTAGTGGTTAAGTGCCCCTGGGTTCAATCCCCGGTTCCAAAAATTAAAAAAAGAAGAAAGAATGGTTGTACACTCTCCAAATGTGATGAAATGCATTTTTGTACCAAACTCCAAAGAGGATAAACTCAAAGAAATTTAGACCTAAAACTTAACTGAACTGTTGAAAACCAAAGACAATGAGTATTGAAAGTGACAAGAGAAAAGTGGCATAGAAGAGATCCTTGTTAATATTAACAACTAATTTCTCTGGAGAAACCGTGGAGGCTGACAGGAAGTCAGATGACATAGTGCTGAAAGAAAAAACTGTCCACTAAGAATTCTATAACTGATAAAACTGTCCTTCAAAAATTAAGGGAAAATTAAGACATTACCAAAGAAGGAGAAAATGGAGAGTATTAGCCCCTTAGACTTGACCTATGGGAAATAGTAAAGGAAGTCTTTCTGGTAGAAGTGAGAGGCTACTAGAGACTAACTCAAATCTACAGGAAGAAATAAAGAGACCAACAAAGGTAACTACAAAGATAAATATAAATGACAGACTAAATGTCATTTTTTTGTTTGTAACTTTTTTTCTCTTTTCTGATTTAAGACAACTATAAGATCAATAATTATATAACCATTTTAGTGGCATAAAACTTATGTACATGTGGTTTGTATGACAATAACAGCAGAAAAGAAGGACAAATGGATCTATTTTGGGGCAACATATCGTATTCTGCTGAAGTTAACATGGTATTTATCTATTATGATTAATAATACACAATTATATATGTATAACTATAATTAACATTTTAAAATAAGATGCTAATTGTAATTCCCAGGGCCACCACTAAAAACATAACTAAAATAAACTATAGTGAAAGAAGGGAATTAAAATGGTACTCTAGAAAATATCTATTTAACATACAGAAAAGGTAGTAATGGAGGAATAGAGAGAGAAAAATGACATAAGACAAAAAAAAATGGCAAAATGGCACCTAAATATATTCTACCTTATCAATAATTACATTAAATGCACATAGATTAAGACCAGTTTGCACATTGACTGAGACTGACAGAATGGATTAAAAAATGATCCATAAGAGACACTTTTAGATTCACAGACATGAATAGGTTAAAAAGCAATTGAGTGGGAAAAGATATATTATTTAAACTGTAAGAGAGTGGGAGTGGCTATATTAATATCAGACAGAGTAGACTTGGGGTAAACATTATGCCCCCCAAATTCACATCCAAGAAGAGGTTTTGAGTGTGGTCTTATCTGGAAATTGCAACTTTGGAGAAAATAATCAACTAAAAATGAGGCCATCTCAAACATGACGACCAAATGTACTGTGGTGTTCTGATTGAGATCCTGGAACAGAAAAAGAACATTAGGTAAAAACTGAGGAAATCAGAAAAAAATATGGGCTTAAATAAAAATCTACATTGTTTCATTAGTTGTGACAAATATGCCATACTAACTTAAGATGTCAATATTAGAAAAAATTGGGTGGAGTTTTGAGAAATCCTGGTAGACAAAAGTCTGTTCTGGGACTTACTAGCTATGAGATCTGACAGGTCCTTTCCTTTTTCTAGCCTTACTTCCTTTTCCATTCGTATAACAGTTCCAAGTGTTTTGGGGAATTTAAAATGGATAATGTAGGCTCTTAGATAATTTGTAATCTGTATGTTAGTACTATCTGTATAGATCTGGTTTTTAAAATTTTAATTGTAGAACAATCTTAGAGTTACAGAAAATTTGTGCCACGTACCCATACTCAGTTTCCCCTATTACTAACGTCTTAAGCCATTATGACACATTTGTTACAATTAATGATCCAATGGTCATACATTATTATTAAAGAAATGTCATACTTTATTTAAACTTCCTATTTTTACTTAATGTCCTTTTTCTGTTCCAAGATCCCATCTAGAACACCACATTATTAAATATATATTATCATTTAATCATCATGTCTGTTTAAGTTCCTCCAGGTTATTGACAATTTCGATTAAGGAATTTTTATGTATGTGGAAATTTAGCTTTCTTTTGACACTGGTGATGTCCTTGAAATGAATCAGCACAATCTGATTACTGTTTAAAACATTGTTTCCCAAGTTTGGCTGATTATCAGAAACATGAAAAAGAGTTTTTTGAAACACACATTCCTTAGTACTATCCAACCTTAGTAAGTAGATTATTTCCTGGGTTGAGTGATTAGTATAGCAATCTTTTTGTTGTTGTTCTTTTTAAAATAAATTTCCCTGTGGTTATGAGACCATTGATCCTGCACGGGTTGTAGACATGCCTTTGAGATTCACTGCTCTAGTGGGCTTCAATTGTTCATCTCATTGTTGATACCTAAATAGCCAGGCGAGTTCTGCAGAATCTTGCAGCTTGCTTATAATGATATAAGATTCTTGCTGGATAAAAGGGAAAACTATTTAATTCTTTTAATACTATAAATGGAACCTCCATCAATTCCTACATAATAGGGTACCTGTCCATACAGTAAAGAAATAATTCAGTCTGCCAACTAAGTTGTGATCAGTGTTGTCAGACAGAGAAGTGTTTTCCTGTCATTCCGCAGCAGTGTAAAATGGTAGATTAGCCATGGCGAAAAAAAATTGACTTACTTGGTGAGCAGTGCTGAAGGTGCAGAACCTTGAAAATAAAATATTGCTCAGGCAAGTTCCCAACCAACTTAATGCTTGACAATAAACACGGATGAGCTGTCTATCCAAACTATTCTTTAGACAAAATGAGATGTGTGTCAAAAAGCTTTGGCAAGTACAAACACATAAGATAAGCCAATTAAAACATTCTCTGACCAGTCACAATCATTCGTTTTAGGGAAGTGAGGTTAGTTTACATTTGGGAATATAGTAATTTGAGGACCAGAGTAATTCCCCCAAAGAATTAAGCCAAGAAAACAAATTCTTCTCTAATGGCATATTATGCTGCAATATTTTCTCTTCTTTCTTTTCCTTTTTCAGTTTCTGTTTTTGTATTGAAAACTTGAATGATAATTTTAAATCCATAATTGTTAGAACTTGCCAGGATTGTAATATCTGTATTTCTTCCTTTAAGATGTTGTCTTTCTGGTATAAGAATTAAAAAAAAAATCATTAGAACAAATTTTTTAAAAATTTAAAGAAAGAAAGAAAAAAGAATTTTAAAAATCAAAGCGTGAAGTAGAGTATTGATCTATAAATGTAAACTGAGAACAAATCAAGTTATAAGAAAGTTGAAAAAATTCTCCACTCTCCAATTTGTGTACAACTATCCCTTAATTGGACTATTTACCTTGATCTCTACTCTGAGCAATTTGTTTGCTCTGGAATGTTTCTTTATTCTATATCAAAACAAGTTGTCTTTCCTGGATATCTTTGCCCTTTCTTTTCTGGGCAGGTTGGGCAAATTGGAGGCACGGGAATATATTGGAGGACATGAGAAAAAAATAAGACAATTTCTTTTCCTTTCTCTGTTTCCTCTAACGTCTCCATCAACAGCTAATTCCTTTCTCTGGCTTCATCTCCCATTGAATGGTCTCTTAATATGGTACCAGCTCTAGCCTTGCTTCTAGGTCCTGCAATATTGTCTCAGCTTCTGGGCTATGGTAATAATAGTTCCTTATCCTTTGTTGCTTCTCCATAAGGGTGAGCACAGTTTCTGGTCGTCGCTCATCTCTGAGTTGCCTCACTTCACGTCTTTGGCTTCTCAGCACATCCATCTTCTAACAAAGTTCAGTATTAAATTGCTTTAATTTGGAAGACCAAAGAGGGGTCCCTTTTCACTGGTTGGGCTGTGATGTAGTCAGATACACATCTGACTACAAGTCAGACTCTTGGTTGATGCTAGAAAAACAATAAAAAATTCTTTCCCTCAAGATAAATATTAATAATAATGAGAATCCTGATTAAATGGTTGTGGAAATCACACAAAATACAGCCCCAAATTATGAGGGTACAAGTAGAAGTATGTGCATTGAAGAATTATTTAATTTAATTAATTAATTAATTAATTAATTAATTAATCTTTTGGTACTGGGGGTTGAACCCAGGAACACTCGGCCACTGAGCCACATCCCCAGCCCTATTTTGTATTTTATTTAGAGACAGGGTCTCACTGAGTTGCTTAGGCCTCGCTAAGTTGCTGAGGCTGGCTTTGAACTCGCGATCCTTCTGCCTCAGCCTCCCAAGTGCTGGGATTACAGGCATGCACCACCACGCCCGGCCTGAAGAATTACTTTAACAAAAAAAATTCAGTAAACAACTTAAATGCTGATCAGTTGGGAAATGCTGACATTCTGGCTTATTCATACTATGGAATATTATGAGAACATTATAAAGAATGGGATTTATGTTGTATACTGAAGTGAAGAGCTTTGTAAAACTTTGAAGAGCAAAACACAAAAGCAAATATCCAGTTATGTTTTAAAACATCTATGTGTGTGTGTGTGTATTTGTATGTATATGGATGTGTGTATAGTTGTATACACATGTACATTACAAATGTTTAATTCAAATTTTTAAAAACTTTTATTAGAGTTTTATAGCTATACGTAGAAGTTGGGTTCATCCTGACATAATCATTTGTACATGGAATTAGATTTCAGTTCCTGATCCCGCCCTTTTCCCTCTTGTCCTCACTCCCCTCCAGGATTCTCCTTTCTCTGCTAGACTTCCTTTCACTCTTCTCTTTATTCATATTTGATTGGTTCTTTTTACTTATGCATAAAGGTGAAATTCCATGTGGTATATTTATATATGCACATAACATGATTTTTTAAGAATTCATTCCACATTGCCTCCCCTTTCCATCCCTTCACTCTGCCTTTGGTGTCCTTCTTCTACCCTACTGATCTTCCCTATATCTTTAGGTTATCCTATCCTTCCCTTCCCCTTTCCTTTGTTTCACTCTGGCTTCTGCATATGAGATTAAACATTCAACCACTGATTTTCTGAGTCTGGCTTATTTCACTCTGTATGATGTTTTCCATTTCAGTTCATCAAATCAAATTATTGACTCCCTTACCTCTGACCTGAGATGACTGTTCCACATCTCAGTAAAATACAGCACTATTCACTCAGTTAATTAAATGTAGAATTATTCTCTTGTCTCCTGTTTCTGTCACCTGATATTCAATCTATTAACAGATCCTGTTGGATTCACCTTGCAAAATATATTCTGAATCCAACTATCATCAAATTATCTCCCTCTGGAAATGGCCTGCATTCTCCTTCGAATGTGTATTTCTTACTTTACCCCATATATTTCTCTTCCCTAAGATAATCCACATTTTCCCTGAAATGTGTATCTGCTCTCCTAAATAAGTCTGTGTCTCTTAAAAACAAAACAACAACAAAATAATTACGCTAACCCCTAACTGGTGTCCTTGCCTCCTCACATTCTATTCAACACAAAAACTAAACTCATCTTTTAAAATCAGTTCTTATCATTCTCTTGTTCAAAACCTTCAAATCCAGAGACCCTATATCATCTTGTCACTGGTTACTGTAAAACTCGCAAAGGCAGCGGGTGACCAAAGGAGTAAGCTCGCCAGGCGGGTTCACCAGAGTCAGACAAAAGCAGTGGCTTGAGATTTATTGGAGTCTGTGTCCCGGGCGAAATCTCCAGCCCCCCGGGGTGAAAGTCGGGGTGGGAGAGCCAGAAGAAATCGCACGTGGCTTTGGCTGCTCAGGGTTTTTATACTGAGGAAGGGGTCGGGGGTCCTGCCTAGGAAAAGGTGGACCCAAGGTGGACGTCAGGGTCAGCAGGTCTGCCTCACTGGTCACTTCTGGCACAGTGTGTTGCTAGGTGACCTTGCTCCCTCCCCCTGCAGCTGCCCAAACTCGACTTGACAGTTACTTCTCCAACTTTTTCTCTGGCTGAAATACTGTTCCCCAAATATATTTATATGGTTCACTCCCTTGCATTGTTTAGGTCTTTGATAAAATATGACTTGTCATAGAACCGTCTTGACCACTCTATATAAAAACCAAAATATATACCAGGGCGGTTGTTAGGTCTAATGGGGCGGCTGCAGGGGGAGGGAGCATGGTCACCTAGCAACACACTGTGCCAGAAGTGACCAATGAGGCATACCTGCTGACCCTGACGTCCACCTTGGGTCCACCTTTTCCTGGGCAGGACCCCTTGACCCCCTTCCTCTGTATAAAAACCCTGAGCAGCCGAAGCCACGTGCGATTTCTCCTGGCTCTCCCACCCCGACTTTCACCCCCGGGGGGCTAGAGATTTCGCCCGGGACACACATTCCAATAAAATCAAGCTACCACTATTGTCTGACTCTGGCGAGCGCACTCTTTTCACCAGCCGCCGCCTTTGGGACCTCTACCCGCCGAAGGCCCCGCGCTCACCCTTTCTTGAGTTTTACAGCGGTCATTTGTCTTCTTCCTCTTTCTGCTCTACTAGAATGAAAGATCTATGAGAGCAGGGGTTTTCTTTCATTCCCTTATTTATTTAATTTAGTTGTAGACCAATGGAAATGAGTAGATAGACATATTTTGTGTGCACTTTGGCAATGTCCTGAAAGAACTTACATCACAGGGTTAATAGGTTATCTTGAATGGAGGAGTAGGGTAGCTTGAGAAGAAAATGTTTTGTTTATAATGCAGTGTGTCATGACCCTCTCATCTCTCTTGGCCGGGGCCCTTAATTAAAGAGATATCAGAGGAGGGGTGATGGGGGAAAAAGAAAAGACAAACAGACACAGGAAGAAAAAACTGGGGCCAGGTGGGTAGTGAAGCCCTGGTCAGGTTTGACTGACCCCAGAGCTAACTCAGCAAGTTAATTATATAGGTTTCATCCAAAGGTTATTTGTGGGAAAGTTTCAGCAAAGCAGGCAATCTGAAGGACGCAGGACTGGAAAGACATTAGAGTCATCTTGTTTTGTTCAGAATTTGTGATCCCTGTGAGAAGGTGCTGAACTCAAGGCCTTGACTGATAGAGCCCGGCGCCTTTGCATGTAGCCACCCCTGACCAGTGTTACCATAGCAACTGGGGCATCTTGACCTACACCTTTGCACAGACAGGCCGTGATTTAGATTACCACTCTCCACAGCAGTGATTAAAAGTGAGGGATCTGAGACCAGAACACTTCAATCACAAGGCAATTCATCATCAGGATACTGTCAGCCTTACAAAGTAGTAATATTTCATAGTAGCTTTTTCTATTTCTCCTTAATAAAGAGTAGTATAATGCTGTGGATTAGAAGTTGACTTTCCCCCAAAAGCTTATGTGTTAAAAACTTGATCTACAGTGTGGTGCTAGTGTGAAGTGGTAGATCTCTTGGAGGTGGGGCCTAGTGGGAGGTCCTTAGGTCATTTGGGAGTGTACCCTGAAAAGGTAGTTCTCACAGGACTCCTTGGTAATTTTCTTGAGAGGATTGTTATAAAAGCCTGAGTTTAAACTAGGTACAGTGGTGCACACCTATTATCCCTGCTACTCAGGAGGCAGAGACAGCATTCTGAGTTCAAGGTGCCAGTCTTGACAACTTAATAAAACCCTGTCCTGAAATAAAAAATAAAAAGGGCTGGAGATGTACCTCAGTGGTAGAACTACTGAGAGTGACAGAACAATTCCCAGTACTGAGGAAAAAAAGGAAAAAGCCTGAGTTTGGTCCCACACAGCTCTCTCAACTCCTAGTTGGAAATGTCATCACCTACTTGTTTGTGCATGTGCAACCACCATTGCTCTCTGGGCCATGAAGTAAAGCAACCAAGAAGTGGTCATTGAGCCTGAATTATGCCATTTGGACTTTCAACCTCCAAAACTGTGAGCTAAATAAACCTTTTCTCTTTATAAAGTTAGCTTCTTCAGGTATTTTGTTGTAATGAGCCAAAACTGACTAATACATAGAATAACTAAACTCCATTTCTATGGAGTTGTGAAAACTGGGAGTTTATTTTCTTTGAAATTTTTTATTGATATGAGATAATTTTGGATTCATTGTCACATATTTGTACATGCACATAACATACTTTGCTCAATTTCATTCCCCAATACCTCCCTTTTGCCCTCCCTTCCTCTTTCCCCCTGATCCCTTTTCTCTACTCTATTGATCACCCTTTGATTTTCATGAGATACCACTACCATTCTTTTCCTTTTTCTTTGTAGCTTCCATATTTAAGAGAGAACACATGACCCTTGACTTTCTGGGTCTGGCTTATTTCACTTAGCATCATGTTTTCCAGTTTCATCCATTTACCAGCAAATGACATAACTTCATTCTTTAAGACTAAAACTCCATTGTGTATATATACCCTATTTTTAATCCATTCATTTGTTGATGGACACATAGGCTATTTCCATAATTTGGTTATTGTGAATTGTGCTGCTATAAACATGGGTATGCATGCATTACTATAGCATGCTGACTTCAATTCTTTTTGGATAAATACCAAGGAGGTGATATAGCTAGGTCATATGGTGGATCCATTCCTAGTTTTATGAGGAAACTCCATACTGATTTTCATAGTGGTTGTACTAATTTACGATCCTACCAACAGTGTAAAAGTAATCCTTTTCCCCTACACCCTTGCCAGCATTTCTTATTATTCATATACTTCACCCCCCTCTTTGGTACTAGGGATTGATTGAACCCCAGGAATTCTACTATTTTTTTTTTTTTTTTTTTGAACCAGGGATTGAACTCAGGGACACTCGGCCACTGAGCCACATCCCCAGCCCTATTGTGTATTTTATTTAGAGACAGGGTCTCACTGAGATGCTTAGGGCCTCGCTAAGTTGCTGAGGCTGGCTTTGAACTTGCGATCCTCCTGACTCAGCCTCCCAAATCGCTTGGATTACAGGCGTGCACCACCACACCCGGCTGGCATTCTACTATTGACTTGCATCCCCAACCATTTTTATTTTTTATTTTGAAACAGTCTTGCCAAGTTGCCAAGGTTGCTACAAACTTGTGATCCCCCTATCTCAGCCTCCCCAGTAGCTGGGATTATAGGCGTGCACTAATGCACCCAACTTATTATTTATAGTCTTGATGACTGCTCTTCTAACTGGAGTGAGAAGAAATAAACTGGAGACATTTTTAATGAAGCAATAAATTGACTGACTTCCAATAATAGAAAACTACATAGCATATCATATGTTCATTATAGAAACATTATTGTTAGACCTCTATGTCATAACATGTATAAATAGTTGACTATTTTTATTGCCAGATTTTATTACACTGTATGGTTATACCACAGTTTGTTTATCCACCCACCTGTTGATAAATGTTTAGAGTGTGTTCAGATTTTGGTTATGACCAAGCTGCTACAAAAATTTTGCACAAGTCTTTGTATTGAACATATGCTTTCATTTCTTTGGGAGCAAAATTACTTGATTATGTGGTAGGAATATGTTTAACTTTTTGAGAAAAATGCCAAATTGTTTTCCATAGTGGTGTATCATTTGCCATTCCATCAGGTAGTGTATGAGAGTTCTAATTGTTCCACAGCATTGCTAAAAATTGGTGTGATTGGTCTTTTACATTTTAGCCATTCAAATAGGTGTCTGGGGTATAGATTCTATTGTGACCTTAACGGGCATTACACTAGCACCTATTAGTCACGTGTCAATCTTGTTTAATTAGAGTCCATTTAAATCTTTTGTCTTTTTAAAAGTTAAGTTGTTTTCTTATTGAGGTTTTAGATTTCTTTATGTATTTTGGAATCAAGTCTTTCAACAGATTTGCTATTGGCAAACCTACTCTCCCAGTCTGTAGTTGGTCTTTCCCTTCTCTTAACAGTGTTTTTAAGAGGCTGGGGTATAACTCAGTGGTAGAGCATGTACTTAGTATGTGTGAGGTCATGGGTTCAAACCTCAGCACCAAAAAAAAAAAAAAAAAAAAAACCAAAAAAAAAAAGAGCATGTCTTTCAAGTGTATAAGTTTTTAAAATCATTAGAGTTCAATTTGTCTTTTTGTGGAACATGTTTTTAGTGTTGTGTCCAAGAAGTCTTTTCCTGAGGCAAAATTGCAAATGAGTTATCTGATGTTTCCTTCTAAAACCTTCTAGTTTCAGGTTTTAGATTTAATATTTGTATATGATGTGAATTACGAATTGAGGTCATTTTTTTTCTACGCAAATATGTAATTATTCCAGTACAGTTTGTTTAAAAGACTATTCACTAAATTGTTTTTGAACCTTCATCAAGAATCAGTTGCCCATTTATGGATGTATACCGGACTTCCTATTCTATTTCATTGATTTGTTTGTCTATCTTTACAATAAACAGGTAGTATCAGTTTTATAATTTTGTTCTTTTTCAAAGGTTTTTGGCAATTCTGGGTCCTTTTCATTTCCATAAGAAATTTAGAATTAGCTTATGGCATTCTAAGGAAAAGCCTTTTTGAAATTTCATTTGGGAGTATTATAAGTGCATATCAATATGAAAATAATTAATATCTTTATAATTATGTGCTTTCCTAACCCATAAACACATGATATCTCTCCACCTATTTAGGCCTTCTTTAATATTTTTCAGTCATGTTTTAAAATAAGCAAATGAATATATAGATTTGTCTTTCTTTTTTCTTAGAAGGAAACATACATTCTGTTGCTTTGGTGGTTTTTGTTTTTGTACTGGGGAGTGAATCTAGAGGCACTCAACTACTGAGCCATATACCCAGCTCTATTTTGTATTTTATTTAGAGACAGGATCTCGCTGAGTTGCTTAGGGCCTTGCTAAGTTGCTGAAGCTGGCCTTGAACTCGCAATCCTCCTGCCTCAGCCTCCCGAGCCTGTGTCCTGAAAGGAGCTCTGCTCTTTTGTTTAGTAAGTCATTATGTGAGTATTATTCAAGTTGAGGTGATGGATGTATTAATTAGCTTGATTTAGTCATTCCACATTATGCACACACACACACACACACACACATACACACACACACACACATGCACATATCAGAACATCATACCATACCCCATAAATGTATAATTATTTGTCAATTCAAATAATATTAATAAAAAAAGAAATAAAAATCTCTTTATTCATGGATATTTGAGTCCTTTACAGATTTTTGCTATTATAAATGGAGATACAGGGGCTGAGGTTGTGGCTCAGTGGTAGAGCATTTGCCTAGCGTGTGTGAGGCACTGGGTTGATTCTCAGCACCACATATAAATAAAGGTCTATCAACATCTAAAAAATATAAAATATTAACAAAATAAATAAATAAATGGAGCTACAAAGAATAAATCTGTGCCAGGTGTGGTGGCTCACACCTGTAATCCCTGAGACTCAGGCAGAAGGATGGCAAGTTCCAGGCCAGCCTGGGCAATTTAGCAAGACCCTATCTCAAAATAAAAAATCAAAAGGGCTGGGGATGTAGTTCAATGGTAGAGCACTCCTGGGTTCAATCCCTAGTACTGAAAAAAATAGTCTTGTGTACATATCATGCCATATTTTTAGTTTATCTTTGAGATAACTTGCTAGAACTAGTATTTTCTGTGTTAAGTGATAAATACATGGAGAATTTTACTAAATATTGTCATTTCCTCTCCAGATGAATTGTACCATTTTGATTTACCACTACCATTGTATAATAACCCATTTCCTTTACATCTTGCCAACAGAGAATGTTGTCAAAATTTAGGATTTTTGCCAATCTGATAATTGAGAAGTGGCTTCTCAATGTATTTTGATTCATATTTGTTGCAGATTGGTTCCCCAGGAAACAGATTCTAAATTGATAGGAAAGGGCTGGGCAGAGGAAGAAGTTATCCCGTGATGCTTATGTGACAAAGGCCTCAGCAACTCCCAGGGAAAACTCTGGAATTGAGTTTACATTTTAAGGAGTGTTCTGATTTGAAGCCAGTGGTCAGAAGTTTCTATCTCCTCATTGGTCATCATTGAATGTGGGCTGTTCTCAGAAAGGGGGTGTTAGAGAGAGAGAGGAGCACACACCTATAATCCCAGTAGCTGGGAGAACTGAGGAAGGAGAATTACAAGTTGAAAGCCAGCCTTAGCAACTTAGCGAAATCTTAAGCAACTTAGTGAGGCTGTCTAAACAAAAAGGGCTGGGATGTGGCTCAGTGGTTGAGTGTTCCTGGGTTCAATCCCGGGTACCAAAAAAAAAAAAAAAAAAAGAAGAAAGAAAGAAAGAAAACAAAATGGGTGTGATATTGGTAAGACTGCTTTCTTAAACTGAGGGCAATTCCTGGAAAGGGACTCAGTTTTCAGTTATCATTTCAACCAGTGCTTCAGTCCTGAAATTGAAGGAGTTTTAATTTGGATGGCACACTTCAGTGTATACCACAGCATTTCTCTTGATAATTTTTGAACCTGAATAATGGATACTTTAGTGTTCAGTATATATTATTCTTTTTATTTTGGTATGTTTGAAATTTTCCATAAGAAAAAGTTAAAATTCAACTTTCATTTCTCTTAATATTAACTGTAAGAAAAATGAGGCTCAGTTCGCGTCCCAAGGCAGCTCAGACCGTTGAATCCAGGGGAGCAGGCACTATGGGGTGCCTGGTCTCAGTTGCAGCCCAGTGAATGCACCCAGAAAATCACTCAGGATCCGGGAACTCACACCAGAGATTTTATTAGGTGAACGGAGTGTCCACTCTCAGGGCTGGGAGGAAAAAAAGGGGAAGAAGATGGTGCCGAAGCCTCTTTTGAATGGTGTGGTTTCCGGGGCTGATGACGTTCTAGCCAATGGCTGCAGAGGATGTTTGCAGGCGGACGAGCTGGGAGGGGGACGGATAGCTGCAGCAAGAGGGTGGGAGGGTGCATAATGCAGCTTCGTATTATGTTACCAAGTTGATAATCCTTTTTATATAGTGAAGGATGATTTTCATTTCTTTTTCTGTGAATTCTCCTCATATATCTTTTTTCTATTTTTCCATGGAGTCATTAGTTTTCTTCTCAGTACTGTTCATATATTCAAGATGTTAACCTTTCTTTGTGATATACCTTGAAAACATTATTTCCAGTTTTCCATTACTTTCATAAATTTTGCTTATGTTTCTTCTTTTCATGCAAAATATTTTTTATTTTTAATCAGAATTATTGTTTTGGGATTCTGATTTTGGAAAAATGTCCCTCTTTCCAAGTGACAGTAAAATTTTTCTATATTTTCCTTTAAGACTTGTATTTTGTAACAGGAACAGTTTTGTTTTCCTATGAAGATTGAGACGTACTAATACCAATTCTTAAGAAACGCATTTTTCCTCTCTGATTGAAATGCCATCTTTGTCATGTAGCAAATTTGTATGGCAGTAGAGTCTGTTTCAGGGTTTTCGGTGAAGTTCCACTCTTCTACTCTTTTTTTCCTATGCCAATTTATACTCCTATATAACTATATAGAGTTTAATGAGCTTTACTATCTGTCAAAACTTATTAAGAGTAACCTTAAAGTCAACTAACTATAAATGTCAATAATATCTACAAAATATCTTTTCAGCAACATCTAGACTAATATTTGACCAAACAACTG
>JAJEJO010053410.1:218539-318452 GCA_020662805.1 Glaucomys volans | reverse complement strand
AGCACCCTGATCAAAGACTCTATGTCTAGTAGCAGAAAGGAGAGCAACCTACAGGGATACAAAGACAGAGCCAGGACTTAGGTAGAGGACAGACCTGAAAGAGATCAGTCTGGAAGAATGTTGCTATCATAGTGACACCGGGAAAGGTTATGGAGAGAAACAGGAGGGCAGCTTATATAAATGGGAGACCCATGCTTCATGCAAGATGACCTGGACTGGACAAGGAAGAATGGCAAGATACACCTGTGGCCTAGCAGTGGGCCTCCCTCCCTCCCAACCACTCCTGTACCACACACCTGGATCTTCTTATGCAGCAACTGCAAGGCCAGGTCCTTAAGAGAGACTCTGGCTCGGGTGTGGAGGTCAGGCTGACTGAGCAGGTTTGGGACATAAGTGGTGTCCCGGGTCTGGCTCCGAGGGTGGATGTACTTGAGGGCCTGGAAGTCATTGTGCAGCGCATGCCCCACTACCACCTTGCCCTTCAGGAGCTTAAGGATCTGTGAGTGGAGAAAGGAAGAGACATGAAGGCCCCACTGTCAGGCTAGCAGTAGACAAACCCCAAGTGCCCTCAACAATGCGTGGATGGACTGGAGCATCTGGAGGGAGGCAGCACAGAAGTGGGAGACCATGAACCCCACAGTCAACCACACCACCCCAAACCTGAATCCAGGCTCTTCTACTGACTACAAGCAGTGGTTTACTTCAGTTCTCTGCACTGTACGAGGGGAACACTACCGACAGCATTCCATGGGATGGTTGTGAGGATTATGGGGAGTTACAAAGGGGACAAGTCTTCTAGTCACCAAACACAAGCAAGTCTTCACTCCTGGCACAGGCTTTGCTCTCAACCTAAAGACTTCAGCAGCCCTCCTGCCCCACCCAGCTCCTCCCCAACTTCTCTCAGGTTGCTGGTCACAGCTTCAAGGCACTTTCCAGGAGGCCGTCCCATGATTTCCAACTACCACTGTTTTCTCCTTCAGGAGACATATTTTCTGATCACATATTTAGCTCTCAAGATGATCTAGACACCCCTTCCTCACTGCAATTCCCACAAGTACAAGGACCCTACTTAATTTGACTAGTAATGCTTTGATGAAAGCACCTCATTTATTATTAATTATTGATCAATAAAGACCTGTTGTTTGGGTGAATTCAACAGAACAGTGTATCACACAGGCAGACATACCATAAATGGAAGCTCCTGTGAGTATTAAAGGATACAGTTCTTTTTTCCAGGATGCTATCACCCACCTTGCCCCTCTGTGCACTGACTCCTCCTGCTCACACTCTATATCTGCTGTTCCGTGCAGCTCTGGCCACCTGCAGAGGGAGGAGTGTGCTTCTTTCCTCCCAGCTGGGCCCAGGGAAGCTGGCCCAAGCTCCCCTCATCACCAGCTGCTGGCCTCCCAAGGTCTAACTCTGCTGGCAATGCATAGTTTACTACTTTCATGGCAGATGGGGAAGACACACTTAGACTTTATGGTGGGGTATATTACCACACTAGTCTCACACCATGACCCCCATCCACACAAGAGTCATAAAGTGGGAAGAGAGCAAACCCACCCCACACAAGCTCAGTCTGAGCAGAAAGTGGTTCTGCTCCTAAGTAAATGGAAGGGACCAAGGAGCTGGAGGGCTCACCACAGGCCTTTCTTTTTCTTTTTTTTAAAAGTACTGGGGACTGAATCCACAGGCGTTTTACCACTGAGCTCCATCCCCAGCCCTTTTTATTTATTTTGAGACAGGGTCTCACTAAGTTGCTGAGGGTCTCAAAAAGTTACTTAAATGAGCTCAAACTTGGAATTCTCCTGCCTTAGCCTCCCAAGTCACTGGGATTACAGGTGTGTGCCATCACACTTGGCCATAAAAACCTAGCTTCCGACTACTTCTATTCCTGAACCACATGATTGATAAACAATCACTAATCATTTCAAAGAAATGTTTAGGCCATAATGATTATAAAAAAGGAAAACACAATTTGAGGCATACCAATATTTTCCAAAACTGCCTAATTCAAATAACCCAGAAACATTATAAAGCAGTTGTTATGCTTGTTTTCAGAATGCAAATTTTTCTAATATAATTGATGTAATAGAGCACAGCTCAAGAATATGAATTTCACCTTGGCTTATGCATCATTTTATCTGTGAGAAACACTAAGGGCAGAAAAACTAGCCAGCTGAACTGGGTCAGTAGTAAGGCACAATATATACAAACCTCAAGTAGCTACCAGCAACTTTGTTCGCTTGTGATGTGCCATACCCCTTCACAACTATTTCTACTTGTACCACTTTCTGTGTGTGTATGCGAACACATGTGCATGGTATTGCAGCCTGAATCCGGGGGTGCTCTGCCACCAAAGCCTGGGCAACTCAGAGAGACCTTGTCTCAAAATAAGAAATAAAAAAGGATTGGGGGTATAGCTTAGTAGTAGAGCACCTCTGGATTCAATCCCTAGTACCAAATAAATAAACAAATAAAACAACAGCAAAACTCAACATGTAAGCTGCTTATGTCCCCACCATCTCCACAACCCTTCCACAAACACCACCCCTAATCCTTCCTCAGGTAGAGTCAGAATATTTTACTTACCCCAGTCTATGGAAAAGAGACCTACTATTTGGAGTAATGAGGTGACTTTCTCAAGTTCTCTCATCCCCAGAGGCAAGGTGGTAACTCAAACTCAAGGGTGCTCTGCCTAGCCCTTTGCACAGACCCAAACAAGCCCCCAATCCTGCCCTCACCTCTTTCTGGGCCACTTGGAAGGGGATGGCCTTGCGCATGTGCTGCCGAGTGATACCACTCCAACGAGTGCGGTAGTCAACGATGGGCATCTCAGGCCGTATATACTTGTCATAGAGGACGTCACCATGGTAACTCACCACAGAGCAGCGGGCCAGCTCACTCACCCGCCCTCGGGGTCCTGTGCCCACCATCTCACAGTCGATAGCTACACACTTGCTGGGCAAGGGCCCTGGAGCTTCCCTGGAGGTGGGCCTTTTGCTATATGGGCCACCACTGCCAAATTCAGCCCTGGGATGCTGCCTTCCACTGCCAGCAGCTTCAGTGCCTGACAGCACTTCCAATGGGGCCGGCAGCGGGGAGGATACTGGTTCTGGTGGCATGGTCAGCAGCCCCTGCTCCTGCAGCAAGGCCTTCCGGGCCATGAAGCGTTGATGCTGTCGGCTCCTTCTCTTGTGCCTTCTCCGAACCACATCCCTGGTACTGGGGATGGTGAGGGACAGGCATGGGTACTGAGCAGACTCAGGAGCTTCCTCAGGTACCATGCCAGTCAGCTCACAGCTCAGAGCAAGGGAAGCCTGGGAAGCAATCTTCCAATAGGGTGGCACCCTGGAGAGAAAGCAGAGGGGCTGTGTGAGGAGTGTACCAGGCCATTCTTTCTCTGACCCGGCAGTGCTCCATAGCTGGGCAGCCCTAGAGCTGAGAGCTCCAGGCACCTCACCAAGACCAGGACCTACTTTATCAAAAAGTGCACTCGTACTGTAAATACCACCAGCAAATCACTGCTCTAAGTACTGCATGGACTCACTCCATCTCCCCAATGACTGGACAAAGCATTATTACCCTCATTTTTTGGGGGGAGGGGACTAATACATAAAGGCTAATAAGAATCCCAAATCTATATTCTCAACCTCAAGCCACAGCTCATTTCCATATTATTGGCACCCAAGAGTTTAGAGGTCCAGTTATATGGAAATAAAAGTTACAGAAAAAGTATTCAAGTTGAATATCCCTAATGCAAAAATCCAAAATCTGAAACTTTTTGATCCCTGACAATTACATTGTGAATAAGGCAGAAGACAGTTTAATGTGCACTTTATACACTGTATATAACATATATACAGCAGGTACTCAACAATTATCTGCTCCATTCTTTCCAGAGAAGCTAAGACTCTTGCCCATGGTTGATAGCCAGCTATTCTCAGGCCAGAGTGGTCTCTGCCTGGACTCACTGCCCTCTCCCAATGCCACAGGCCTTTTCCCTGCCTCTCTCTGATCCTTTCAGACTCAGCTGCTTTGTTACCTAGAAGCCCTTATCCCACATGTCACACTAAGGCTCTCTGGGGTCCCAACTATGCCCAAGTGCTGGGCAGTGTTATAAAGATGGTACTAGACTCTGAGGAGTCTAGTCTCACCAGAGAGAGAGAAATGAAGCAGACAGTGTGTTAAGGGTTGGATTAGAGGCATTGGAAGGGAGGACAGGCCAACAGGCAGCCATCCATGAATCCTTCATGGATGGCTTCCTGGAAGAGGTTATGTCCATGTGATGAATAGTAGTAACCTTTCAGGTAGAAGGAAGAAGACTAAGTGGAGGGCAAAGGCTAGACACAGAATAACTCACAGTTGAGACTGTGGGACCCACCAGCAACTTGATGTCACTGGAGCACAAAGCATAAATGGTTGTATCTGAGTGCACTACTCCTTTTTACCATTTCATCTTCTGCCTCCAACTTTGGTGGCCCTTCCACAAAACATCCCTTCCCCAGGCTGGTGTCCCCAGACTGTTTTTTGCTGGTCAAGAGAATGAGGGAGACCCAGAGGCACCTAGATAAGTTACTGAAATGTTGCTTAGTAGCCCTGACCCACAGCATTAAGTGTCCAGCTGGGGAGCAAAGAAATTCACCCTGTGTGTTGTACCCTGTGCTGACTGCGCAGGGAAATAATTATACTTTCCAAAGTCAGTAAGTTACATGATCTACCTCAGGGCTCTCTGAAGGTAGAGACAGAGCCCTGTTTGTCTCGGTCCCTTCTCTAACAGTCAGCCTAGGATCTGGCTGTTAGGCCCTCTTCAGAATTTTATGAAGGAAGCCCAAGCTGGCCTGTTATTAGTCAGACTGTTGGGACTAGAGAGCGAGAGGTGACTGAGTTCCTTAGGACACAATCAACTCTAAGGAATTTGTGGCTTGGTAGGGAGAGAGTCCGAAAGTTCCAAGGGCAGGCTCAGGATGGGAGAGTGATGAGTCGAAAAGGAAGGGTACCAGAGAGCTTAGACAAGCACTGAAGTAAGCAGAAGACCTGGATTAGGGAATGCCTGGCAGTGGAGGGGACACTTTGCAGTGTTTTAGATAAGTCTGCCAGGGAACCCAGGAATGAAAGGCATTCAGAAAGAGAGATCACAGGCACAAAGCCCAGAACCAAAGCACATTCACTGAGGGAGGGTAAAGGGCTCAGTGCAACAACTAAAAAGCTAGGAGATGGAGAGCCAGGAGAAAGGTGAGTGGGGCTGGCAAGAGAACTGTTCCTGGGGAGTGAGTACAAGATCGGGCTTAATCCAAGATTGATGGGGAACCGCTAAGGGTTTTAGGGAGAGGGTGAAAGGAACACACCTGCCTTACAGAAAAAGAAGTCTGGATTTGATTAAGAGCCTGAGTAGTAGCAGCAGAGGTTTAAAGAAGTGGGAAGGGGGCAGGAAGTAAAGCCAAGTGCCAGGTTTGCTGATATCTGCATTTGCATGATGTTTCCTGGCACTCTAAGCCAGCGTAAGGCTTGGTGACCCATCCTGACTCATCCATCCATCCTGGGCTGGCTCATGGCTTCCACCAGAAGCACTCTCCTTTTTAAAAAGGGCTCTTAACTGTAAATAACTTCCTCATATTGACAAAACACACCTTAGAATTTGGAACCTCAATTTGCCTTAGCCCAGCAATGGGAGAAAACCTGGCCTAATAAGACATATGCTAATAACTGACTCCAGAGTGGGGGTGAGGAGCTTTCCCCTCCTCTGCTTGGGGCTGAAAGCTCTGTGGGTCAGGGCTAGAATGGGTGTCTTTCTTGACTCTGCTGGCAAGGTTTTAAAGAAGTCAAAATTCAATTCCCTAAAAAAAGGTCTCTGTGGCCTTGTTTCAAGAGACAAAAACAGTCCTCCATATACCGTGGTCTTGCTGACACATCAGAACCAACAATCATCATCAGCACATCTTGGGGACCCAGATGTTTAGCTGGGGATGGATAATTTTGCTCAAATGACACAACCTTTCAGCAAAGACAAATACAAATCGGTCTCCTGCCTGGATCCAGGGCTCTGAGGGTCAGCGCAGACACCGAGCCCTCCAGTAGTAGGAGTCCCAAATCTAAGGGAAGGGCCTCAGCCGCACAGTCCTCTTAGTATAGGCCCCATAGGAACCACAGAGAGAATCACCAGTGGTGTTGGGACCACCCACCCGCGGGCAGAGCAGGAAGGAGCGGGCAGTCCTAGACCCTGCTCTGGCACGAAATAACCAGATGACTAGGGCAAATCTGGGGCTTTGAACTAGATTAAGGCTTCGGAAAAGCAGTGAATGACTCGAAACACTGCCGATTCTCAGGCCTCTGAACGGCCCTTTGGCAACTAGGGACCCAGACTGTTTTTAAAAAGCGCGCGACCCCATCCCCAGCTATGATTCCGATAATCGCCCAATCTGAGAAAAGCTGGCTCACTAAGGCCCCCGCATGACTACAAAGTTCACGGGATCGAGAAAAAGACGGCAAGAGAAGCCCCGCACCACCTCGCCGCCCGCCGGGCGCTCTCCGCGGCCTGCCGCGTGGGAGGCCTGGCCACCGGGGAAGGGCTCGGGCGTTGGGCACTTACTGGCCGCGGCGCAGGAGCCGAGCCGGGATGAGGGAGGCGGTACCCAGGCCGGGTCACCGCACCTGCCCGCCCGAAGTGTGTGGCCAGCGGAGGCTGGGCACCTCCATCCCACGGTGGTCACCAGCGACCCCGAACCAAAGACCCAGAGGTGGGTCCCAGCCCTCACCTGAGGCCGCGGACGTCTCTTCCGGCGAGCACGTGGCGTCCGGGCTACCGGCGGCTCCCACTTGCCCGGGCAAGCCCGGCTACAGCCGCCCACCCATTGGCTCGCTGGACGCAGCGCCCGCCCAAGACCTCTTCTGATTGGCTGAGCCTGCCCAGATGCCGTAGGTGTTCGCCAGTCGAAGGGCGGGAGCTCACGGAGGGGGCGTGCCCGAGCGGGGTGTGGGAGGGGAGTTTTAAAGAGAACAGGCTCCGAGTTCCAACCCGCCCAGCTTTAAGGATGGGGACGGTGCTCCTGGCAGCCAGCCTCCTGCCACCCAAGGCGGAGTAACTTACAGTGTACACGCATATCTCCAGAATGGGAGCAGTAGCCGCCTCCAGAATTACGCCCATTGAGTGAGATCATAAGAGTACATGATGGGCGCTCTTTGCTTCCTGTGCACTACTTTTTCATTTACTCATCTGCAATATTTCACTCGTGTAGGAAGTCTTAAATTTACTCTTTTCCTTCTGAAGCTTCAATAAGTCTACCCAATGGAAGAAACTGAAAATAGATACAACAGGAAGAACCTACAAATCTTATTTTTTGCCTGAAACAGGGAGTCTGAAGCTACATCCCATGTGGAGCTCAAAGGGATGGGGTTTTGTGCTCTGGGGGGAAGGGAGGGTACGAAAGGTGGGGGGAAGATGTGCCCAGCAAGCAACAGTTGTACTATTATGCAGAAGTCTTTCTGGTAAGAGCCAGGAGTTCCTACCTAACCCTCCCCCAACCCCTAGCCTTGTCTTCCTATGGAAAGATCCCTTCTAGGTAGAAAGTGGAATATCCCATAGGAATGCCTCTGTCTGAATTCCCTGTTTACTAATGTGGATACACGTAAATTTCTTTTACAAAAGGATGCCTTTTCAGAGACATTCATGTGGCAGAGAATTGGGAGTGACTGGAAATTTGAAAAATTATCATACAATGAAATACTGTATGTTTATTTTGATCTTGTGTACCACTAATAATTGCAATAACTTCTCAATCAAAAAATGAACACTTATAACCTTATGGTAACCCAAGTTTTTTCGGTTAGCAAGTTCAAATTTATTTACATAATTTTGTAGGAGAAAAATATGAGAGGATGCACCGTAAAATATTGCCAAGCATGAAAATATATTATGGTTGGATTAAACTTCATAGCAGAAGTTGAATGCAAATGTGAATTCAAAGAGGAAAAAAACCCGCATGTTGCATCTAATGCCAAATAAGAAACAAATCCAGATTTATTTGAAAGGATTATTTTGGGCATGGGATGGGACTGGTGAGCTGAGCACTCTCATGACCTCTCCACATTCTCAAGGATTTGGCAAAAAGTTGTTTTTTTTGTTTTTTTTTAGGGAGGTATAACATAGGCTAGAAAGAAATGGGATGACTAGAAGTGATAGGATAGATAGGATCTGGGATCGTAGACAGGAGAATGTTTTATCTTGGATCACACTATTCTCAGGAGGGCTCTTAAGGAAGGATTAGTTTAGGTGAGAGAGGGCCAAAATTTGGGGACCATGGGGAGGGACAAAAGCTTAACTAAAGTTTAGTAATGCATATTGTTCCAGTTAATCAGTGGGCCAAGGAGTTCAGCAGATCACTGATGAAGCAAAGAATGGGAATTTGAAGTGTCTGCTCGGCTTCATCAGAGGCCAGAGTGGAGAATCCATGGGTTTTATCTCAGTTAGACGGGGAAGGTTGTTTCTTTGTAGTAATTCATTTCTAGAACACAAAAGGGTAAAGGGTGGGTTTCTTAACCATTGTGATTTTCAAGGAGCACAGTGCTTTTGGTAAAATTAACATAGAACAATTTTTTCACATACTTTAAAAATGATCCTACAACATGTACAATCAGAAAAATGAGAAATTATGCTCCATTTCTGATTTATCAAAATGCATAAATGCATTCAATCATGTATAATTAATTAGAACAAAAAAATTAATTTAAAAAATGGATTATGTTAGTATCTGTGCAACCCCAGGGCTTCAAAGATTCCAATGTACTGTTTTTTGATCCCAAAGAAAGAATTTGGAGGGCTGCCCCCACAAGCAGGAGAATATATCTACAGGAGATTGCATGCCCACTGTGTGTATGGGTTTCTTCAGATGTTTTATGAATACATGACTCTATTTCACAACCAAGATCGTCCTACTTCAATCCCCACCTAAAGACTGGAGATGAGGGAAGCGGCCAGTTTCCTTCCTCCTTGCCCCTCACAACACATTCTTGGAGGTCCTTCTTAGTTCACCTTCAGAAACAACAAACCTTCTAGGCACTGACTGCTGTTTACTCCAACAGTATCAAATCACTATGCAATTTAGATGAGGTTGCATTCCTTTGACATATTTCTTAAGATGTCAAATAGTTCTTAAGAGGGCAGTATTTAGCTGGGCGTGGAGGCACTTGTCTGTAATCCCAGTCACTCAGGAAAAAGGAGGAGTGCAAGTTCAAGACCAACCTGGGCAACTTAGACGCAGTCTCAAAATAAAATAGGACTGGGAATGTAGTTCCTGGGTTCAATCCCCAGTGCTACAAATAACAACAACAACAACACCTTCACAACTAATAGTTATGATAAAAATATTATCAAGCAAAATATTTGAAGTTCAGTTCAGTAAGTCCAGTAAGGATGGCCTCATACTGGTGCCTTGACTGTGGATGGCAGTGCCCCCAGTCCTGCTTCTTTAGGGAAACCTCTGATCTCACCTGCCCACTCCTGCAATGAAAATATCTCCTCCTTTCATACAGACTGGGCCCTCTCTATAATAGAACCCCTGTGGACTGGGGCCTGGTGGGGGAAAGCCTGTAATCAAGCCTCTTCTCTAAGGACTTCACAATCTGGAAGCACTTGAGAGGCAAGACTTGATTTGTTTTTTACTTATAAATCATTATGCACAAAGTGCTATCATAGCTGCTGTGTATACCTATTGTGAGAACCATTCCAGGCACTGTGGGGATCCCCATGGTGCTGGACCAAGTGCAGACCTGAAATTAGTTGTTGGTCTGGTCCATTTTTTTAGAGCAACAGTTCTCTAAGTATGGTCCTAAACCAGCAGCATGGGCTTAACCTGGGAATTTGTTGGAAAATCAGGGGGTGGGGCCTAGCAATCTGTCTTTAATCAAGTTGACTAACAGCTGATCCTGATGCAGGGCCATTTTAAGATCCATTGTGTTAGCCAGTTATGATGGCACACACCTGTAATGCCAGCGAGGATTGCAAGTTTGAGGTCAGCCTGGGCAACTTAGTGAGACCCCATCTCAAAATAAAAATAAGAAGGGTTGGGGATGTGGCTCAGTGGTAGAGCACCCGAGTTCAATCCCCAATACACTCCCCACCCAAAAAGAAAGAAAGAAAGAAAATGATCCTTTGTGTTACAGGGTATGAAGCTGACAAAACTCTGGGGCCAAATGTAAATCACTTATCATTTTATTTAAACAATTTCCTCTCTCTTAACACTCTTGACCCAACAATGGCCAATTTGGATTTACCAGAACATAACCTGTCGACAAAATATTCGTGACACCACGGCACCTTTACACACCCAACTCCTGAAAAGTCCCAAGATTCTTGAACCCAGGTGAATCTCACATGGTTAATTTTTTAATGGAAATTGGACAGATTCAACCCAGGAAATTTTTATTTTCTAACATTGCTTTTACTATTCCACGCTAGTTTCTCCACATATAAAATCACTCCTTAAATCAGTGGTCCTCAGTCTCAGCTGAATGTGAGGAGCTTTAAAAATTACTGACGCTCGGGTCACACCCGAAGGTTCTGATTTAACTGGTCCGGGGTGGGGCCTGAACATGGAGATTTTCAAAGCTGGTGGGTTTTGTTGCCTGGATGACAGAACTGCTACTAAAGAAGTTACCTAGAGAATCCAGCAGAGGGCGCTGCATCCCTGCTTATCCCGGGAAACCTGCCGGCGGCGGTAAAGGTGTGAGCGCGGCAGCGGGGCTGTGGTTAAGGCCAAAAGCTCATGCCCTGACCCTGGAGTCACTAGTTTTGTGTTCTGGGACTCCTATAAAGTTTCCTTGCTGAGTGACAGAGAGGCAGGTCATGGCCTCGCTAGTCCTTGATTTCTGTGTTTTTTAAAATGGGAAGGGATTTGGTCTACCTTCCTTCTTTCATTGTGTATTGAACACTTTGAAATGGACACGACGCTGATCTGAGGAAAGGAAGGATCAACAGTGAAATGATAAAACTCGTACCTGAGAAGAGAGACTAGTAGAGAGTAGTACGAATGGTAATTTCCATTTGTTCCTACTTCAGGGAAGGAGACCTGTGAGTGCCCAAAGATGATAAAGAAGACAACCATGAAAAATATAAAAGAGGAGGCCGAAGAGACCAAAATATGTAAGCCTTGATGTATTATGCCATCTCACTTGCCTAATTGTCTTAACAACCTAGCAAGGTAGATGTGATCAATTTCATTTTACAGTTGAGGAATCCAAGGCTCAGAGATGTTAAGTGACTGGCTTAAAGTCACACAGCTATTAAGCAGTAAAGTCAAATTTGAAACTGGGGTGTGTTTGACTTCACAGGGACTGTCTTATTCATCTCTCAAATCAGGAGCGTATGCCACTTCCCTCCTCAGATGTTTTAGGGAAGCAGGATTTCTTCCCCTTCCTCTCCACACTAGCCCTGGATACTAAGGGTTGCCTGGAAGAGATTCCATTCTGTTCCCTACCTCTGCCCATCCTGTCCATCAGGCCCCTTTCCTCCTGTGAAGGACGGACACCTGCTGAGTGGCTCCAATTTGCAGACTTCTCAAGTGTGAATGAAATTTCTAATAGGACTGGCTGCCCACAGGTTTCAGGCAGAGTTAGAAATGAAGAGAAATTGAAGAGGCAGGAAATGGGAAAGAAGAGAGCCTGTTTGGAGGAGCAGCAGAGGCAACAACAGCAGGAGTCTCTGGGTGGAAATGAAGGGCTGACTTGGTTCTAAGAAGTTAAGTACCTTTCCAAAGGTCATACAGCTAGCAAGCAGAGACGCTGTGTGAGCTCAGTGAATGGTTTTAGCATTCCCTAAAAGTGTACGTCTCCCAACCCAAGTTAAGTTTGCAAGGGGCTTTGAAGTTCTTTGCTGCATGGGTAGAAGAGGAGGGTAGGAATAGACCAGGAAAGGAAGAGGGAGGGCTTTTGAGTTTGTGGGTTGAGAAATGTATGTCCACCAAGGGTCTCAATATTGGACTTGGTGCCCACACTGGGGCTAGGTGATTTCCAAGCAGAGATATCAAGAAAGGCTCCCAGCGGCTTGGAAAGCTAAGGCAGGAGGATCCCAAGTTCAAAGCCAGCCTCAGCAACTTAGCAAGACCCTACCTCAAAATAAAAAATAAAAAGGGCTAGCGATGTGACTCAGTGGTTAAGCATCCCCAGTACATACACAAACACACACACACACACACCAAAAAAAAAAAAAAAAAAAAAAAGGAAAGAATGAAAGAAAGAAAAGAAAGACTGGGACATAGTTTCTCTGATCACTTTTGCCACAGCCAGGGTACTGGGTTTCCCCACCATACTTTTGCTCTTGGTGGCAGCTCTGAGGCTGATTCTGGGGCTAAGAAATTTCTTGCACACAAGCCCATGGCCCTCTGACTTCAGAGGAGGACTGGGCGGGTCTGACAAGTCCCAAGTGGGCTGGAATCAGGTGTGTTGTCCACCTTACCAGGGCACTGAGCATCTGGACACTCAGTCAGGAGCACATGCCCCTCGTGCAGGCACACACTGTGGCTCTCAGGCCAGAATCCACCTGGCCTCTGAGTCCACTGTGGGGACTCAGATGTGTGTGTTGTGTGAACGAGGGAGCAATTAAGGGAGATTCTTTCTCCCTGCCCTGTAGTCAGGGTGCAGAAGCAGCCAGGGCTCCCTGCAGACGGACTCTGCCCCCACCTCTCACACACCATAGACCATCCTTGTTTCCGGAGGAGTCTGCCTGGGCAGAGGGGTGTGCGGAGTGGTTTCCTGTGGTGGTTTCTAGGAGACAGAGGCATGGGAAGGAACCTGTGTGAGGACTGTCAGGAAGGGGACCCCACCCACGCCCTGCACCCTGGTGCGGTGGCCAGCACCGTGTGGCAGACTGGGACTTGTTGTTGAGCAGTAAGACAACAACAAAATCACTAGTCTTCCAGGCGGGACGAGCCGGTCCTTGGCCTTGGTGGCCACCCCGCTCCTGCCCATGGACCCAACACGGGTGAGGCAGGGAGGCTAGCCCAACGGACACTCCTGCAGGGACAGCCAGCCTTTGTCCCTTCTCCCATTACCAAGTTCATCTCCTCCTGTTGCTCCTCCCTCATCTCTGCACAGGGATGGGGAAAAATTTTCTTCTTTTTCTCTTCTTTTTTTGCCTGCGGTTTTCTATTTTCTATAATAGACATATGTCCATTAAGAATGGGGAAATCTTATCTTTAAAGGGAAGCAGACAGGGACCTCATTTTCTCTACCTTCTCTTCATGAATCATAAAGCACTGTACTATTGCAGAAAAGGGAAAAAAAGAAAACTCCCGATAGTGGTGACTAGGAGTAGGTGATGCCTCCACTTCCACAGGTTTCCATCGCTCAAGGTAAAACTCAGAATGAACTTGCACTCATGGCGTGGTGCTGGGGCATGCAGAACACAAAGGGGAGGAAGAGGGAAATGGTCGTGGGTAGGGGGAGGCTGGAACCCCACCCAGGCCTCCCCTCCTTACAGGCACAAGCTGGGTTCCCTGGTTAATTTCCCCTGCAGTGTGGCACTGATGGAGGAGTGGCCAGGCCTTCGCTGCCTGGGCTAGCCTCTAATTGCACTGGCAGGGCACATCCGCTCCTTAATTAGCAAAAGCCACAATATCCTGGCAGCCCAGAGAGCATGGCCCTAATTGTATTTCTGCAGCAGCTGAGGGATAATTACCCTTCCCTATTGGTGCTTTTAATTCTTTAGCTTCTTAATTGTGAGCTCTTCCTCTTGAGTCCACCCCTCCACGCTTTGGTTGAGTGGGAAAGGGCTTGCCCGGAGATGGAGGAACTCAGGGGCTGGGGAGGGATGATGTGGGGAAAGCTGGCAGCACCCAGCTCTGAAGCCAACCCCTTTCAGCCATCAGCCAGAAACTGGGCACAGTCCTGTGTGGGCCTGAGAAAATGCCAGGAAGTTATTTTGTGCCTGGCTTGCTGGCAGGTACCTGTAATCCAGGTGACCTGGGAGGCTAAGGCAGGAGGACTGAAAGTTCCAGGCCAGCCTGGGAAACTTAAGGAGACCCTATCTTAAAATAAAAAATAAAAAGGGATAGGGGTGTATTTCAGTGTTAGAGTGCCCATGGGTTCAATCCCTAGTATTGCAAAAAAAAGTTTTGTAGAAGGGAGAAGTGTCCCTCCCTAGAAGGACACTTCTACTCCCCAATGGGGTGCTTTTTTTCAATGCCAAGCTTCAGGGAGCCAAGGCCCATCTCCCTTCCCATTTAACCCATCAAGGGACAGTGAGGGATATATTTTCAAATTTCTCTTAAAATAAAAAATAAGCTGTGTTTCCTTGACACTATTCAGAGGGGCTAGTACATCAACCTTATTGTGTTATTTCAGAGACAGACTCTAGCCTAGGACTAGAGAGCAAGTCTAACTAGGGTGTAAGGTGCTAACAGGAGAGGTTAGTACCCTAGTATCATAGGAAGCTTGCAGGTGAACTTCAGGTAGTAATAAGCTGAATGGTCTCACAAAGGGAATTTGGAGAGAGTCTTGGAAGCTCTGGACATCATCTTGTGGGCCTGTCCACAAGAGTAACCCTGGGTTGAAAGCTATCAGCAGGTGACTTCCCTGCTCTAAGCCCACCCTGCTTGGCACATAGCCTGGCCCTTGATGTATGAAATAGTTGGCAAAGAGGCAAAGTTCAGACATAGAGCAGGATTCTGTGGTGTGAATGGAATAAATCCACTTTTCTAGGCTTTTTCTTTACAGAGCCATTGAAGATGGACTTGAGCTGATGATAGCCCGGGTTTTCTAAAATTTCTTAAAGTCTTTAACTTTCAACTCTACCTGGGTTGAGGAAAAATCTAGTGGCAAGAAAAAAATGCTGCTATCATCTCAGAGAACTGTACCTTGAAAAAGTGACCTGCTCTTGAGCCCACCAAGTCCCACTACCCACTTATAGTTTCTTTCCTCTGAATTTAGAGCTATCCCCTTAGCAACAGTTGTTTCCATGGTTTCCTCCATGACAACGATTCCCCAACCCCTCCTCTTTTTTGCTTCATGACAGTAATGGGTGATAGGGATCCTCAGTGTGGCCACTCCATGTAACCATGGTAACAATTAACTGAGCCTTCATTTATCTTTTGTGAAGAGCGCTAGGGAATATGAAGCTTTGATTTGGAGGGGGAGGCAGAGGAAAGGGTGGGCCTGGGGCTAGAACTGTCACTCTCATAAAGAGGAGGTTAAGGGACTTGTCCTAATACTAATTGGTCTAGTTCACATGTGTGTTGAGCTTCTAGTTTAAACATGACTAAGCTCTAGGAAATCAAAGGTGACAAGATATAGCCCCTAATCGTAAAGGGTTGATAGTCTAGCTCTGAAACTCCTGATCCCGCTGAACTCAGATGGACCCCAGAAGGAGGTGGCTCTTGATAGCAACATCATAAACAGGCATCTGTCTGCTGCGAGCATCTCCTCTAGCAGCAACCAAAAAAAGACTGCCAATGGCATGCATACTCAGGCCAAGGCTTCTTCAAGGCTGTTATCAGAGAGTTTGTCCTGGAAGGAACTGTGACACCCTTTTCTTTTAGAGAAGAGGAAACCAGTGCCAGTCCCCCTAAATAGTACACTTGGTGCAGGGAGAAGGAAAATAAATAAACAAACAGACCTGCCAAACTCCAATGCTATGAGGGAGTGGAATAATCTTCAGTTCCGGAGATCACCATCACTTACCTGTCACCAGCCTTCCTGGGAAGTGGTACACTGCTCTTACACTGAATTAGAGGCCATCATCTCCATCCATCCAGCTTTTCTACTTGTCACTAACAATTCAGGCCAAAAGGACAGCTGTGAAGAATAAAAGTGGAAAGAAAAAAACATTGAAATGACCATGGGACACTGAAGCAGATTGGAGTGAATCTAAAAGCTGGGATACCTCTTTGTCACAGTTAAGGAAGTCCTTCCCTCTTCTAGCTGTTTATCCTCACCCTTTGCCCATTCTGAAGACCAATTCTGCACTTCTAGGGGAAGTCACAAAAATCCATGGGTCCCTGATGTGCTGATACTAATAACCTGCTCTGACTTGGAAAGATGATCATGGTGTATCATAAAATGTCCAAAAAAAAAAAAAATAGAACAATGTATTATGCAAGTATGTTCAAGTAAGCTACAAATGGCTACATAGAAAAGTTCATCTTTGCAAGTCAAACCCAATCTGGACTAGCCCAGGTAAATCCCATATCCTGGGTCCCAGAACTCAGTTCTGTCCTTTGCTTCTGGATAGAACTAAGGCAGATTCAATCATTCTGGGCACCCTGTTCACTCAGCTAGTCAGAAAAGGATAAATGGCATCCTCTTATTGGTTGACCAGGCAATGTGCACCAACCAATAAAAGAATTGTTCTTCCTTTCGGGCCAATAAACTCTCAGTTATCTTCTTGAAAGGAAAGTAAACCCTTTGTCCATAAAGAAATGAAAAAAAAAGAATACTAATTTTTTAAAAAAATCTGTTGCTATGGGTCATTACTGATGTGATCAATGACAGGCTGTCTCAAAGAATTAATAAAGAAAAGCACTTCTTTGGGAAGAAAGGTACAAAAAGCAGACCAGCTGTCTGGTCTGGTGTAAAAAGAAGTTTTTATAGTAACGTGAGAGAAAGGCATTTTAATGTAAACGCCTCCCAACTATATCTAGCCTGTTCACTGAGGGCATTTTGGGCCTTAAACTTACATTGAAATTATAATGATTAAAAAATTATATTAACAATGAATGAAGAAGAGAAAAGGCAGGATGTTTGTATTTGCTGATGAAGGGCATTACAGATAAAGAGATGACTGTTACTATCTAAAATATGGAGATTTTCTCCTTCCCTGTGTTATTAAGTGAGAGCTCAATTTAAAACAAAGTTTTGTTTTGGAATAGAAAGTTATCAGCTCTTAATGAGAAGAATTCTGGATGAAATAATGCACAGAACACAGGACATTCTAGCAACCTCCTAGTGGTTTACTCTTAAATCATACTGAGATTGCTACCATTGCCTTTGTGAAATTATGGGTAAAATGGTTTTCCATCCAGATGTTACAAATGAACACAGACAGGTGAGGCTGACAGGTGAAAAATGGAGTCAATATTTGTCAATCAAGGGAAAGGAAAAAGATCAGAGGATTAGAAGTTCTAAGTGCTGTATTTGCTAGTGAAGAATCAATGCAGGTAATGCTGGGGGCTGCTTGTTAAGAGAAACGTGTCTGCCTTCCTGTGCTTTCTTTGAGGTCTGTGGGGGTGAGGCGTTTCAAAATTCAGGTCCCTTCCCTTGCAAAGAGGTATTTGCCGGCGATGACCGCCAAACCACGGAGAAAACCTCTCTCTACAGTAGACAACCTTGGACAATATCCCTGTTTCCCTCTTGTTCATCCATGAAGTACAAACCTATTTCCCGTGCACCCCCTCCCCACATAAAGGGGGGGGGAAAGCGGGGATAGGGAGCGATCAGCTCCTACAGTGTAAAGAAATAAATGGGGGGGGGGGGGTGGCGGGGGGAACCAAACTGTGAATCCCAAAGAAACCACAGGGAAAGCTACAATTACTTCTCTGAAACGTGGGTGGGGTGGGGTGGGGTGGGAAGGATTGCAGGGGCATTGCCTGGCACCTTGAATTAAAAGGAAAAAAAATTCACCCTCCAAGATTTCCCCGGCATTGTGGGGAGGGGGAGCTGGGGGCGGAGGGGGGTGGATTATGTGGGAGCGGTGGTGACTTTCACGCAGCTCGGGGAAGGCATGGGCTCCCAGGCGACATTTTAAAGAATCATGGTGCTTATGGATAATCAGTGGCCAAAGCCCCTCCACTCGCTGTAACCAAGGCAACAAGAGGCAGGGGCTTCCTGCTGGTTGCCTGGTAACCACGCTAGTGCGGGCGTCCGGTCCGCTCTCCTCCCCCACCTTCGTTAGCCCTTTTGTGACAGCTTCTCCCCCTCCGTGGCTTTTTTCCTCCCTGGCAAAACAATAATCTCTGCTCCTCGTACAAAGGGCAATTGGAGCGCCTTTGGATGAAAAAAAAAAAAAAAAAAAAGCGAAACTTGATGTTCATTTTAGGCAGTTTTAATCTATACCCAAAGGTTGGCGCCCATATAAAATGTGCATCTTACCTTGGCCTTAATATCTTCTCTCTCCATTCCACGTTTTTTTCCTTCATTCACTTCCAACTAGGCGTACGGAGATTGTGAAGAGGGGAGGGGGAGAAGGAGGTGGGTGGGGGGCGAGAGGCAAAGAACTCAATGTTGCGATTTTTCGTAGAACACCAATGCCTGGAGCTCCCAATAGACTGTCTCGCTTGCTCCAATGCTCACCGCTTGTCCCCCCCCCCCCCCCACCCCCGCACACTGCCTGCACTTGGCGCTAAGTTTTTCCTCTGGTTGCAGCGAAGGAGAGATGGAATGTCCTCCAGGAAACCAACACAAACCCCTGGAGAAGTAAGGAAGACAAGTTCTTCCTTTCTCTGCAAGCCCTATCTCACCTCCTGGCCTCTGGTTTGGGTCTGAGGATTGTACCGTGTGGCTGGGAGGTCAAGGCAACTTGCCAACACAGGAGCGGCTATCTGGGGATTGGGCGCTATCCAGTTTCTGGTGCTGAAACTGGAATATTGGATTCGCTGGAGAGGGGTTCCAATGGACCTTCAACAGCCAGATTCAGACCTTAGGCAGGGACCTGACGGGTGGAGAAGCGAGACAAGAACGTACCTACACTAGATGCCTTTAAAAGAAAAAAAAAAAAAAAAAAAAGAAAGAAAGAAAGAAAAGCAGATGGGGCTTCCCGGGGCGCAATTTCCTGCGCTTCTTCATTCGCTACTTATGTTAATGGGATTATTTGCTGCAATCGCAAAGGGTAGGAAGAGGGGCCCTTTGCACGGAGATAATTACCCATTTGCTTCCCAGCACTTTCCACACACACAGCCCACCCCCGAGGGTTCTGGACTTCCAGGGAGTTTGCAAGCAGAGTCCCGGGACTCCTGGCGCACAGATCTTGTGGAACGCCGAAATCTGGCCGCTTTTCTGCATGCAACAGGTCTGCTGCACCTGGAATCTAAGAGAGGAGCAATACAGGAGACCAGGCGGCGGCTGAGGGCTTGGAGCGGCTGGGTCTCGAGAGTGTACATTCCAGAGGCTTGTGGAGCCGCTTCTCTCACTCCACAGAGCAAGACAAACAGCAAGGCGATTTCGGTTCGCCCGCAGGTGGACAGGAGAATTAGACGACCACACAACTCGAACTGGCAAGTGTCAAGTTGGGGCGCTCAGCTGCCAGGCTCCAGATCCTCCTTCCCTCCCCTTCTTTTTGGTGGCGGGCACCTTACCGTCAGCGATGTCAAGCTCCGCGGTCCCCTCCCTGGCCTCGCAGGCAGCCCAGGTTCGGATTCGCGAGTCTCAGCTCCAGCTCGCTGCTCCTCCAATCCTGAGCCCTCAACCTGGGGAAGGGCTGGACTGGGGCTTCACCTGAAATTTTACCTGCACAGATCGATATAGCCAGGGAGAAAGATCGCTTGCTCTCCTCTTCTTTATGGAAGAAAGCCCCCTCACCACCCTGCCGCGGGCTCATTACTGCTCCCCAGAGAGCTACCAAGCAAGCTGCAGAGCAGGGGCGCGGAGAGGGGATGGGGTTTGACAACTATCTTGTGAAACACCCCTTGAATACTTGCCTCTCTCGGGCCGTCTGTACTGTCCACAGGAGTGGCCCCGCCGACAGGGTGGGAGGCAGGTCTGAAGTCCCTGTACGGTCCTACCGGTGTAGACACAGTGGACGTGACTGCGGGGGCCAGGGGAGAACAGCTGCTTTAAAGCCGAGACCAACCCACAGGTGGCCTGTCAGGGACACGGACGTTCATGACGTCACCCTGAAGGCGAGCGGAGAGAGGGAGTGTGTGTGTGTGTGTGTGGGGGGGGGGGGGCAGCTCTTCTCATCTAAAGTCCCCCGTGGGCCCATGGTAACAGCTCCCGGGGGGGGTCCTCGCGCTAGCAGCCAGCAGCCAGCAGCCCATTTCTCTCTCCGGCTGTATCTGGCGCTCGGCCGGAGTTGGGTCTGGCTCAGTTGAGAATCCAGCATGGCCCTCACCAGCTCTGGATCCACCTCTCAATCTTGTCCTTGGTAAAGACTAGGCTCCCAGAGAGCGACCATGCAGAATCCTTCATTTCCTCAGGGACATTTCTTATCCTCTGTCCACCCGACCTTAGCAGGCTGGATCTGGTTCACCTGATCTCACGCAGACGTGTTCTCCCTGAACTCAAGGATGCAAAAGCTGGCCCTTCTTATTCACTCTCCACCCACACTGTCCCTGAGCGCCCACAGGCCCCGGCCCTGTCCACACAGAACCACCTGTCCAGATCCTTGCCCGCAGGTGTAGACAGACAAACCCTACTCCAAAGGTTCCCTGGTGTTTCAGAAAACCTCCAACACGACGGGGGGAGGGGGAACCATCCACCGATCTAGTGTGCATTTGGAGATCATAAACTGGTGGGCAACCAACCAAATGAGACACGGAAGTATTTACTGATCTCCTACAATATTTTAAAAATTGATTGGAAGATAACACACAGAAATCTGAGTTTTCCAAATCTCTTGAATCTGGCGCTGGTGTTTCTGTCTGCTATGGAGAAGCCCTGACCCGCGGTGGGAAGGACTTCGAAGGAGGCCTGCATAGGACCACCCCCTACCCTTCTCCTTTTTGTTAATGTCATCAATGCTATTATCTTTAACCTTTTCCATTTTTTTCCTATAGTAGAGGAAAGTGGAAAAAAATTGGTCCTACTTCACCTACTTACTTCGTTGATGTTACTTGGAGTTTTCTACTGTAAGTCTCCCCACACTGGTCAACAGGGGCTGTCATGGCTTCACTCAGGTGCCATTCTCCGTTCACTACTGACCAGGGCCCAACAAACACATCTGCCTGCTCACATCCTGACAACACAGGCAGTAGGATGTTTCCTGCTAGTTCCACAGGGGTTTTGTTTTAATTTTCTTTCTATTTCAAAATATGCAGGTCTTTGGAAACTTTTAAAAATCAAATTTTCCATTCACTACTTAGATATTTGGTCACACAGAAATAATAATTTGTTATTTTATTATTATTATTTTGTGATGTGGGGCATCAATCCCAGGGCTTCCAGAAATAACATTCTTTGCATTTTTAAATTTAGGGAATGGTATTTGATTTACAAATATATGGAGAAACGGAAAGAAGAAAGAAAATTTGAACCCCTTCTAGGCTCACCTATGATTACATAAACTTAATAGTGTTTTACATTTCCTGATTGGTAGGTTAAATATAGCTGTAAAACGTATTCTTGTGAACCAAACTAACCAACCAATATAAAAATTAAAAAATCACTCCTTTACCAACAGTGGGTGTCATGGCACAGGCCTGTCATCCTAGCAACTCAGAAGACTAGGGCAAGAGGACCTCAAGTTTGAGGTCAGTGTCAGCAAATTAGAGAGGCCCTAGCAACTTAGTGAGATCCTGTCTCAAAATAAAAAGAGCAGGGGGATTGGGGTTGTAGCTCAGTGTTAGATCATTTGCCTGCATGTGTGAGGCCCTGGGTTCCATCCTCAGCACCACATAAATAAATAAAATCAAGGTGTTGTGCCCATCTACAACTAAAAACAAAAATTTTTTTTTTAAAAAAGAACTCGGGGTATATCTCAGTGGTAAAGTGCCCTTGGGTTCAATTCTCAGTACCAAAACAAAACATAACAAAACAAAAACAAAAACATACATATACACACACACACGCACAAAACACAAAACACAAAAACACTACCAACAACAGAGACATACAGTTAATTTCATGTACACTGTCTCACAAAGTCGCCCTTAATCAGCACAGTCATTAAGTGGGCATTTTGAATATATGCAATGATCTGTGAAGGGGATTTTCTTTTCTTCTTTCCCCCTTAGCAGTACAGTTCCCCCCAAGGAAAAATAGACTTTTATTTATATGTACCTGCTGTCCTGTGCAATTGTCTGGAAATAGTGGTTGAAAGCAAATGTAACCTTGTACTAGACAATTTCAAATTGCCCAGTGTGGACTATTTCTAGCCTAATCAGGAACATGAGTACAGGGGAAAGATTCCACCTTCTCCATCTCTTGGTGGGAACCTGTTAGGTTTCTGGGTAATATGTGAAATCCTTCAGCTCTTCTTCATTTGCCCAATTTCTCTCTTAGCACAGAACATTTTTCTTGGAACTATACCATCTGGAATCTTAGAACTGTCAGCTGTATATGAAATGAGAGTAACGATTAATACTTTATTCCCTGCCTTCATAAAGCCCTTGATGTTTCATCACACATTCACATGGTATATCCAACTTGATTCTAAAAGAATTTGGACTGTTTAGTTCATCTTAAGCTACTAAGGATCTTTCTGCTGAAAAGAACTGATTGTCTTCCTTTTATGAGTTATTGAAATTATTTATTAAATAGAAGTGAAAAAGACAACTTATAAAAATGGAAAAACAACTGACATACAAAATCTTTGGACTTTTTCTGCTCTATTTAAAATAGAGCCAGACACAATGGCATACTTCTATAATCTCAGTGACTTAGGAGGCTGAGGCTCAGCAACTTAGCAAGAAACTGTCTCAAAATTTAAAAAAATTAAAAAGGTGTGGGAATGTAGCTCAGGGGTAAAGTATCCCTGGGCTAAATCCCCAGTACCAAATAAAAAAAATAAAAATAAAAATAAAACAATCATAACTCAGACAATTTGAGGTACCATTTTTCACATAATGAATTGACAAAAATAAAAATCTACTTCCCAATGCTGGAGAAGGTGTAGTAAGATAGGCATTCATACCAGTAGAGGTTGTAAGTTGTATAAATTCATTGGAAAGCACTTTTACTAGTTGTGTTAAGAAGCATAGTCATGTTCACACTCTGCGTCAGTGTTTCTTCTATCCTAATAAAATAATCTTAAATAGAAGAAATGCTGGATGCATGAAGGAATATTGATTAGTATTTTTAAAAGTGGAAGCAATGTCTGGTCACAATGATCCATGCCTGTAATCCCAGCAATGCAGGAGACTGAGGCAGGAGGATCACAAATTCAAGGCCAACCTTAGCAACTTAACAGACCTTGCCTTAAAAATAAAATTTTAAAAAGAAAGAAAGGAAAAGAAAAGAGAAAAAAAGCAGAATAAACATTAACATCCAACATTAGGGGACTGGCATATCAGCTACTGAATGGATAAAATGTTCTACTAACTCTAAAATGCTGAAACATGTATAGAGAAAATATGCATCAAAAATGTCAAAAAAAGAAATGAGCAGAATACAGAATTACCTTTATTGCTATGACTAAAATAATGGCTTTAAAAAGCATGCTTGCAGGGCTGGGGTTGTAGATCAGTGGTAGAATCCTTGCCTAGCAGGTGTGAGGCACTGGGTTCGATTCTCAGCACCACATATAAATAAAATAAAGGTCCATTGATAACTAAAATTTTTTTTAAAAAGCATGCATACATTAAAAAATAGAATAGAGGTACATCAGAGTGTGTTAAAGGTTCTGCTAAAACACAGTTTACAGATGACTGAATTTTTTCCTTTTATCATGTTTCCAAAATTTTCTGAAATGTGATCATGTGGTTTCTTTAATTAAAATGTAATATGATAGAAATAGTGGAGTAGAAGGTATTTGTTAGGCATCTATTACTTATCTAGTGCTGTTCCAGATGGACATAATCTGGGTAGGTGTGGAAACTGGGTCTCAGAACTGTGCCGGTCATTTCAGAGCTTGCCTAGGATATTTGGTGACCATGGGATGATTTGACTTTATCAGCAAAGGGCTGATAAGGGACATTGGGTTGTTATTCAACTCAGATCCATCATCAACCCAGCTGGCCCTCTCTCTAATAAGCTTGCTTCTGTTCCTGGCATTTGCTTCTCAATCACACTTCCTTTCAAACTCGAATTAATAATAACAATGATGTTAATAATAATCTTTTCCTCACATTTTCATAGTGGTACTTTACATTTTTCGATGCTTTTATATACAGTGTTTTATATAATTCTACGACAGCTACCACTAAAACCCCCTGATTTAGGTGTTACATCATTTAATTACACAACAATCCTGTGAAGACGGGTGTTACTTTCTCTGGTTTTGTTTAATCTCTGGTTAAGTAACTTGCCAGAAGCCACACAGCTGGTAAGTGGTGGATTCATCCACAATTTGACTTCCAGACACACTCTCTTCATAGGAAAAAAAAGCAGCTTAATTAGGGGTAACAATACCTGAGATGATCAACTTAAAAAGGGGGAAAGTTTATTTTGGCTTACAGTTTCAGAGGTTTCAGTCTGTGGTTGGCCCTGTTGCCTCTGGGGCTGTGGTGAGGCAGCACACCATGGCTCCCACCATGCATGGTAGGAGCAAACTTCTCACTTCACAGTGGCTGGAATCAAAGAGAGAGGAAGAGGAGGAGCTGGAGTCCTAATATCCCCTTTGAGGGCATTCCCCCAATTACCTAAGACCTTCTACTAGGCCCCACCTACTACCTCCCAATAGCACTAAGCTGAGACTAATATGCACGATTGATCTATATATCTATATCTATCTATCTATCTATCTATCTATCTATCTATCTATATACACATATATACACGCATGTATAAAATGTATATTAAATATGTGTGTGTGTATATACATATATATAATTTAACATTATACCAATTTTTAAACATGCAGTTAACTGACATAAATAAGTACTCTATATTTTGAGATCCAGGGGCTTAAGTTTTAGTCTGGCGACAGGGTAGGTGACCAAAGGGGAAAAGAAGGCAAGAAGCTGGAACTAAGGCACTAGCATTAACCTGGGTTGTGAACAATGGCTGCTCTCTTAAGAAAAATGGAGCAAGAACAGTTCGATCCATGGACCCAGAGATCTAGTAAGGAAGCTGTTAATTACTCAGACTCTGGATGTAAATTATTATTATTATTATTATTTTCTTTTTTTGGAACCAGGGATTGAACTCAGGGACACTCGGCCACTGAGCCACATCCCCAGCCCTATTTTGTATTTTATTTAGAGACAGGGTCTCACTGAGTTGCTAAGGGCCTCGCTAAGTTGCTGAGGCTGGCTTTGAACTCGTGATCCTCCTGACTCAGCCTCCCAAGTCACTTGGATTACAGGCGTGCGCCACCACGCCTGGCTGGATGTAAATTATTTTATGTATCCCCATGGGAAATGAAACTTCAAGACGGAGCTCTGGTGGGGTCTGAATTTAGACCATGTCATGGTGCAAAAATCCGCAAGTAAGGTATTAAACTCAAATCTGTAGTAGGGGTAGGTAAACCTCTGAATTCCACACAGGCAAATGCAAAATCATGGCTACAGTTTTAAAATGAGGACATGATAGCTATGAATGAGCATCATCAGACACTATGTAAAGGATTCCCAAAGAACTTCAGATAGAGGGACAATCAGTAAAGTCTAAATATAAATACAGTCATCCCTAGGTATCCATGAGGATTTGTTCCAGAACCCCTGAGGATACAAAAATCTGTAGATGCTCAAACCCTTATAAAATGGTATATTTGCATATAACTCATGTGTGTACTCCCATATACTTTAAATCACCTCCAGATTACTTATAATACTGAGCACAAAGCAAATGCTAAGTGCATTGTTTCTGGAAAAGAAAAACCAGTACCTATTCAATACAAACACAATTTTTTTCAAATATTTTTTATGCATAGTTGGTTGAATTTATGGATGTGGAACCCATAGATATATGCTTTTAAAAAATTAAATTTTATAAAAGGAAGGAATATTTGGGTACAGTGGTGCACACCTGGAATCCCGGCAACTGGGGAGGCTAAGGCAGGAGGATCACAAGTTCCAAACCAGCCTCAGCAACTCATCTCAAAATAAAAGAAAAATAAAAAGGGTTAAGGATGTAGCTTAATGGTAAAGCACCACTGGGTTCAATCCCCAGTATCAAACCATCCACAACAATAACCAGAAGGAACAGAACTCATAATGAAAGAGCAGCTGATATATTTTTAAAGTAATATGTAAATTGGAGAGAAACAGAATTTAAAGATATGAAGCTTAATGGATAGGTCAAACAGCTGACTAATCACAGAAGATGAATTATGAATCTCTCTACCATGTACATCCACAAGAATGGGGTCCTAATTAGAATAAGATACCAAGAATATTATATCAAAATGGATTCTCTTGTCACATATAACTAAAAAGAACCCATACAAATTTTTGAAAAAAAAAAAGAAATTATCTTGAATTAAATAAAGAGATAAATTGATAAGAAATATCAGACAATAAAAGGCAAGAGTGAGTAAATGAGAAGGACCAAGGAATATCTAACAGGTATTACAAAGAGAGAATAGAGAGATGAGGAAGGGGCAATATTAGAAATGACCATGGTTAAGAATGTAAAACACTCAAACCTGACCACCTTTCACACTCTTCCTTCCAACTTGAGCATGGAAGAATGGCTCCCTTGAAGAAGAGGTGAAGAAGAAGAGGATCACTCTGGCATCAATGAGGTGGTGACCCGAGTGCTTCCATGGAGTGGTCTTTGAGAATCATGCCCGTCAGTAACTCAAAGAGATCAGAAATTTGCCACGAAGGAGACAGGGATTCCAGAGGTGCACATTCATAACGACAAAGCTATCTGGGCTAAAGGAATGAGGATCGTCCCATATCATATCCACGTGTGGTTATCCAGGAAACATATTGAAGAAGAAAATTCACTAAAGCGATTCTATGCTTGGGTAGCGTCAGTGTCCATTATCACATTGAAGAATATACAGACAGTCAGGGACAGGGGCTCAAGCCTGTAATTCCAGAAACAGGGAGGTTGAGGCAGTGAGATAGCCTGAGCACCTTAGCAAGACCCTGTCTCAAAATAAAATTTTTTAAAAGGTGGGGATGTAGCTTAGTGGTGAAGCATCCTGGATTCATTTCTCAGTAACCACAACAACAAAACTAAAAACCATAATATGGATCAGCACTAACTGGTATTGTCAAACTGCTTTAAAAACCAAAATAAAGCAAAAACCAAAATACCTGACACTTCAGGTTAAAGAAATCCACAAGTCCTGAAAAGAATAAATTTAAGAGCGTTATTTCAAATAAAGACTTAAATAACCTAACTATAGAGTTTAACACTCTTTTTCAAAGCAAGAGCCACAAAAGATGGGCTTTTTTCTTTCTTTCTTTTTGTGGGGTAGGTATTGGGGATTGAACCCAGGGGTGCTCTACCGCTGACCTACAGCTCCAGCCTTTTTTATTTTTTAATTTTGAGACAGGGTCTTTCTAAGTTGTCTGGGCCTACCTTGTTGGCCTTGAATTTGCCAGCCTCCTGCCTCAGCCTCCCAAGTCACTGGAATTGCAGGTGTGGGCCACCATGCCTGGCAAGAGGAAAGATTTTGATAGTCAGAAAATGGAACTCAAAAGCAAAGAATGAAATGAAATAAGTGATAATTAGAATAGAAACTGGAAAATAGACCGATAAGTCAAAAAATGTACTGGCTATAAAACATAATAATCATGTCTAACTTGGGAGGTGGAGTCAAAATATCAGACAATAAATCTCAACATATTCTAACAACTCAGTATCTTACACAGCATGCAGAAATGGAGCTATAGCGCTTGCATTCTAAATTTCATGTTTTATTCCAAAATATTTTACAAATATGAACTTTAAATTGTGATAAATCAAATGTGTATGTAATATATTAGAATATAGCTGGGTGTGGTGGCGGACACCTGTAATCCCAGTGGTTCCAGAGGCTGAGGCAGAAGATCCCAAGTTTAAAGCCAGCCTCAGCAACTAAGCAAGGCCTAAGCAACTTAACAAGATCCTGTCTCAAAATAAAAAATAAAAGAGGGCTGGGGCCAAGGGCACACACCTGTAATCCCAGTGGCTAGGAAACTGAGGCAGGAGCATCTTGAGTTCAAAGTCAGCTTCAGCAAAAGCAAGGTGCTAAGCAACTCAGTGAGACCCTGTATCTAAATAAAAATACAAAATAGGGCTGGGGATATGACTCAGTGGTGAAAAGCTCCTGGGTTTAATCCCCAATACTAAAATAATAATACTAATAAATTTAAAAATAAATAAGTAAATACATAAATAAATTTCTAGCTGGGATGGTAGTACACACCTGTAATCTCAGTGACTCAGGAGGCTGAGGCAGGAGGTTTGCAAGTTGGAGGCCAACCTCAGCAACTTACTAAGGCTCTAAGCAGTTTAGTGAGAACCTGTCTCAAAAAATAAAACGGGCTGGGGGTGTGCCTCAGTGGTAAAGTAACTAGGTTCAATCCCTGGCACCAAAAAAATAAAAAAATAAAAAATATATATACATATATACACACACACATATACATAATATATTAAGAATACAAGAATATATACTATGTATTACATATAATATATATTCTATATTATAAATACATATTATATATTATTATATATTATGTTAAGAATATATATTATATGTATGTATATATGTATATATAATATATATATTTCATAATATACTATATTAAGAATACAGTTAAATTGATAGAAATTGTAAGTTATTATCAAACCCATAGGGGAAAGGAGAAATGAAGAACAAGAGATTAAGTCAAGTGGGATATTGGAAAGAAAATTCAAAAGAGGTAAAGCAAAACTCAAGGTAAATAGAAAACAAGAAATGAAATGATAGAAGTAATTTTAATATTACTAATCATTATGAATTTAAATGCACTATCTTTTTCAGTAGATTAAATGGGAAAAGAATCTCATGAACACTGAACAAATCTAGAATGCTTTTGGTAAGATTCCATACTGATGTAAGATAAAACCTTTAGCCAATCTGGAATGAAAGGAAATTTCCTGTCCTTAATAAAGGGCATCTAGTCACAGCACCACACTAAACAGTGAAATTTGAGAAACGTTCTCTTTAAGGTCAGGAATGTGACTGCTTCTGATCACCATAATACTGGCGTAGACCAAGAAGACATCAAATTGTCCTTATTTCAGGTGGTGCACACCTGTGATCACAGTGACTCATGAGCCTGAGGCAGAGGGATTGTAAATTTGGGGCCAGCCTCAGCAACTTAGCCAGGCTCTGTCTGGCTAAGAAGTTAAGAGGGCTAGGGATGTAACTCAGTGGTAGAGCACCCTAGGGTTCCATCCTCAGGAACCGAAATAAATAAATAAGATCAATCCTTCAAAAAACAGAAAAGGAGGAAACATTTCCTCTGAATCCAGTATTAACATGATATCAAATCCAAAGACATCACAAGAGAAAAATGGTACAGACTAATAGCCTTTATGAATTTAGATCCTCAACAAAATGCTAGAAAATCAAATCCAGAAGTAGATTAAAAGGATTATACCCCATGACCAAGAAGGATTGATCCCAGGAATGCAAAGATGATTTAAAATAGAGAAATCCATCCGTATAAGACCCAGTATGAGTCAAGTACAAAACCAAATTAACTCCATAGACAAGATAAAGCTTTTGAAAAAAATAATCCAACACCTTTTCATGATAAAAAACACTTAACAAACTAGAATGAGCAGTGAACTTCCTCAGCCTGACACAAGACATCTGCACAAAACACAAGCACTTCATGTTTGATGGGAAGACTAAAAGTTTTCCTTAGATCAGGAACAACAGGATGTTCATGCTCATCACTTCTGGTCATTATTATACTAGAGGTTCTATCCATGGCTGTTAGTCAAGGAAAATAAATGAAAGGACTGGAAAGAAAGAAGTACAACTTCTCTATTTACAGATGTGAATGGAAAAGGCTTGTGTATGGAAAATACTAAGGAATCCACACACAAGTACCAGCACTTGTGCTTAATTCTAACTATTAGAGTTAATAAATTCAGCAACTTTTTAGGATATACAAAATATATGAAATCAGTTCTAGTTCTATTCACTAGCAATGAACAATCTAAAAGTGAAATTAAGAAAACAATTCCAATTGTAATGGCCTCAAAAAAAATACTTAGACTAAATCTAATGAAAGAAGTGTAATGTAATGTAATGAAAGAAGTGTAAGATCATGCATGTTTTGTACATTGAACACTAAAAAACATTGCTGAAAAAAAGATCTAAATAAATGGAGGAATGTCTATGTTCATGTATTGGAAGACAACACTGTTAAGATGTTAGTGCTCTCCAAATTAATGTATAGATTGGAGATAATCCCACATATCGGCACATCAAAATTCCAGCTGCTTTTGTTTGGTTTTTGCAGAAATTGACACACTGATCCTGAAGTTCATATGGAAAGGTGTCCATGAATGCCAAAACCCTTAAAAAAGAATAAAACAGAGGGACTTGCATTTCACAATATCAAAATTATTGTCGTAACTGGATGTGGTGGTACACACCTGCCACCCAGCTATTCAGGAGACTGAGGGAGGAGGATCACAAGTTTGAGGCCAACCTCAGCAACACAGTGAGACCCTATTTAAACAAAATGAAACAAAACAATAACAACAAAAGGTTGGGCTGTAGTTCAGTGGTAGAAGACTTGCCTAGGATGCATGAGGTCCTGGGTTCCATCCCCAGCACTGCAAAAGAAAACAAGTACAAAAATAAATAAATGAACCTTATTGGAAAACAAGAGTGTGTGATCCTAACATAAGGATAAACATATGGATCAATGGAATAAAATTGAGTGTTCAGAAAAAAAACAAATATTTAAGGTCAATTGACCTTTGACAAGGGTGCCAAGGTAATTCAGTGGGGGAAAGATGAGTTGCTTCGGTAAATGGTGTTGGAACTGGATATTCACATACAAAAGGATAAATTTGGACCTAAAAGTCACACCATATACACAAATTTATTCAAAATGGATGAAAGGCCCAAATGAGGGAATTCTTAGAAGAGAACAGGGGGAAGTCTTGGTGATGTAGTTAGGCAATAAATATTTTAAAAATTTTTATTTCTTTATTTATTTAAACATTTTTTTTCATACATGTATTTAGGGTAATAATGACTGTCTCAATCTATGGTTGGCGATCAATTTAAAATGACTCTTAAAGCACAAACAACCAAAGAAAATATTAGACTTAATCAAAATTTAAATTTTGGTTTCAAGGACACTAGCTAGAAAATGCAAAGATAACTCACAGAATGGGAGAAGATATTTGAAAATGATATATTTGATAAAAGCCTAAGATTCAGCTGGGGATGTGGTTGAGTGATAGAGTGCTTGCCTCCTGTATGTAAAGTCCTGGGTTTAATCCCTGGTACCACCAGGAAAAAAAAAAGAAAAGCCTAAGATTCAATGTTCAATGTATGTAAAGAACTCTTACAACTCAACAGTAAAAAGATAAATAATTTAAAATGTGCAAAACATTTGGATATACAGATCTTCAGAGAAGATATACAAATGTCAAACAAAATCATGAAAAAATGCCCAATGTCATTTATTCTTTGGGAAATGAAAATCATGTCCACAAAGAGATAAATCCACTAGGATGGCTATAATTAAAAAAAAACAGGGCTGGGGATGTAGCTCAGTTGGTAGAGTGCCTGCCTCACAAGCACAAGGCCCTGGGTTCAGTCCCCAGCACCTCAAAAAAACAAACAAACAAAAAAAAAAACCAACAGACAATAACCAGGGCATGTGAAGATGTGCATAAATTGAAATCTTTAACATTGCTGGTATGATAAACATATGGATCAATGGAGTAAAATTGAGAATGGTAGAATGGTAAAGCCATTTGGAAAATCATTTGGTAATTCCTCAAATGTTAACCAAAGTCACCAGATGTGAGAGTAACTTGCTTTTCATTTCTTCAGGAGCTCACAGCCAAGAGTTTGCATTGGATTTGGACTTTGGGGCAATGCTGGAACTGTTAAGACTATGGGACCCCTGAAGATGGACTAAATGAGATTGCATTGTGAAGTGGACATGAGCTTTTGGAGACCAGGGTCAAAATATTATGGTTTGGATATGAGGTGTTCGGTGAAATCTCCTGTGTTAACACAGAAATATTTAGAGATGAAACAACTGGATTGTGAGAACTCTAACATAATCAGACCATCCTAGTTTGAATGGACTGACTGGCTGATAACTATAGGTAGGTGGGGTGTGGGCTGGAAGGGTTCATCTTCCCTGTGGCCCTTTCTCCACTCTCTCTGCTCTTTGACCTACTACAAGCAGAAAAGATTTTCTCTTCTGGGCTCTTCCTCCATGAGATACAGCCTCACCTTGGGCTCAGAGAAATGGTGTGCGCCATTTATGCAAAAAAACATTATGGTGGAAAAACGTAGAGTTCAGCTAATTTGTAGCTCTACGGGTATCGTGCAGAAAATAACATGTTCAGTGAGAAAAATGAACAGTTACAAAAAGATTTATAATGAAGTATGCAAATATAACAGGTAAAACATAATACTAATAGAGATTACTTTGGGTAAATACAGATATAGTAGATGTTTCATAACGTGGACAGAAGGACAGGAATCAACTTCAGGGTAACAATTGTCTCTGTCAAGGAAAGGAGGAAATGGGAGGGCTGGGGATATGGCTCAGTTGGTAGAGTGCCTACAAAAAAAAAAAAAAGTTGAATACCAAATCAAATTGCAAAAAAGGAAAGGAGGAAAGGAGGAAATGGGGAAATGGGGTATTGATAAATTATATTTGTATCATTTTATTTCATTCCTTATATTTATTTTTTTTATTGTGGTACTGGAGATTGAAGGCAGGGGCTCTCTACCACCGAGCTACATCCCCAGCCCTATTTATTTTGAAACAAAGTCTCAGTTACCCAGACTGGCCTTGAACGGATTTGGGGCATGTGCCACCAGGCCCAGCTCATTTCTTTTCCTGCTTAAAAAAAAAAAAAAAAAAAAAAGGTATCCAGCTGGTGCAGTGGTGCACTCCTATAATCCCAGTGACAGGGGAGGCTGAGGCAGGAGGATCACAAATTCAAAGCCAGCCTCAGAAACTTAGCAAGGCCCTAAGCAACTGAGTGAGAACTTGTCTCAAAATAAAAAATAAAAAGGGCTGGGGATATAGTTCAGTGATTAAGAGCCTCTGGGTTCAGTCCCCGGCACCAAAAAACCAAAACCAAAACCAAAAAAACCCTGAAACATCTGTTAACAATCATTAAACCTGGCAGGTAGATACGTGACTTTCTTTTATATTTTCTGTATTTTAAGTAACCTCAAAATATTTAATAATTTAATTTGAAAAATAGATGCAGTCTCTGCTCAATGGTAGAAATTGGTGTCTGATCTCCTGGAGTCCTTTAACCTCTATCTCACAGGTCCTCTTCACTCAGAAGGGATGGTGACCCTTCATTTTCCACCTGATAGGCTTTTGGGGACAATCGAGTATGCTCACACACAAAAAAGCCCTTTGAGGACTATAAATTCAGCTTAATGCATGGTACCATTGTTATCACATAAAATGAAATGGCCAAAACACAATGAGCTAAGAACGACTCAGTCTGAGATTTATAACTACAGCTCATACTAATTTTGAATTAGGTTACAGATAAAGAGAAGGTACTCAATTTCCCTTCACAATTCCCCAGGGTGTTGCAAGCAGGGCAGATAAAGGCCACTTGGCCAGGGAGGGCGATGAACATAAATCACTCCCCTGGCAGTCCACCACCCTATCCATCAGAGGAGCCTTTTAATGGAAAATGCCAGAGACAGCAACCCAAAGCAGCTTGTAGGAGTCACCAGTTTGTCACTGAAGTTTGAGAAAGGATAAAGGTGAGTTATTGACATTCCTGGGACAAGAAGACCTCCAAGACTCACCTCTGAGCAGGGGCTGTCCAGCCTTTGGGAAAGTAATTGAGTTCATTAGTATGCAAAGGGGTGGACAGGGGTGGAAGGCGGGCAAGACCTGATGCCCAGTGCTTCTGATCTCCAACTACTGTCATGAAGATGAACTCAGCCTGTCAACTTGATTGGGAGAAACCAGTTTCCTGGGAAAATGCCAATGAAATCATTGTTTTCCTATCATCAGTGGAAATCTTGTTATGTTCCTCAAGGACGCTTAGTTTTATGGGATTGTGTTTCACAGCTCTGGGCACCTTGGCTAGGATCTCATTCTAAAATAACATTTCCTTTCTCTAACAAATGTGTTCTTGCTCTAGGCTCTGAGGCTCAGTGACCTTCATGTGTTTTTAACTGCAGGAGATAGAGGGGTGAACTGGAGGTTTGCAATTTATGTCAAACACACACACACAGACACAGAATTTGATCTGTTCCCTTTGCTTCCTCTTTTTTCCCTTTATTACATATAATTTCTTAGAAGATGAGGTAGGCACTCCTACTGCGACAATCATGACAGTATCCCCATTCAACAATTCAAAATTAGTAGTAGATGTGAATCTTTTCCCCCTTTTAAATAGGCTTTGTTTTTCAGAGCCGTTTTAGGTTCACAGCAAATTTGAGCAGAAAGTAGAGTTCCCACACCCCCCCTGCCTGTTGGATGCATAACCACCCCCACAATCGACATAATGAAAACAGGGTCTTACTAAGTTGCTGAGGGTGCCCCTATGTTGGCCCTGAGCTTGTGTTCCTCCTGCCTAAGCCTCCTGCTGAGCTGCTGGGATCACAGGCGTGCACCACTACACTGCACTATTAGCCTTTTCAAATTGGCTTCTTTCACTTAGCAATAAGCATTGTAGTTTCCATCATATCTTTTCATAGCTTAATAGCTCACTTCTTGTTAAGGCTTCATTATTCAGTACAAAATAATATTCCATTGTCTGGATGAAGCACAATTTATGTATCCAGTTACCTATTGAAGGACATCTTGGTTGCATCCAAGTTTTTGTTTACTTGTTTTGTTTTTGTTTTTTGGTACTAGGGATTTAATCCAGGGGACGCTTTACCACTGAGCCACATTCCCAGACCTTTTACTTTTTTATTTTGAGACAGGGTCTCCCTAAATTGCTTAGGGACTAAGTTGCTGAGTCTGGCCTGAACTTGCAATCCTGCTGCCTCAGCCTTCCAAGTCACTGGGATTATAGGCATGCACCACACCTGGCTGCTTCCAAGTGTTGGCAATTATTTTTTTTTTTATTTTTATTTTTTTGGAACCAGGGATTGAACTCAGGGACACTCGGCCACTGAGCCAGATCCCCAGCCCTATTTTGTATTTTATTTAGAGACAGGGTCTCACTGAGTTGCTAAGGGCCTCGCTAATTGCTGAGGCTGGCTTTGAACTCGCGATCTTCCTGACTCAACCTCCCAAGTCGCTTGGATTACAGGTGTGCGCCACCACGCCCGGCCCAAGTGTTGGCAATTATGAATAAAGCTACTCTAAACATCTGTGTACAGATTTTTGTGTGGATACATATTTCATTTGAGTAAATACCAAGGAGCATGATGGATGAATCATACGGTAAGAATATGTTTAGTAACTGTGGTTCTAAGTGACCATATCACCTTTTTCTTTTTTTTTCCCAGTACTGGGGATTGAACCCAGGGGTGTTCTACCATTGAGCTATTTCTCCAGCCCTGTTAATTTGTTTGTTTTGAGACAGGGTCTTCTTAAGTTGCATAGGGTAGCCTCAAACTTGCAATTCAAGTAGCCTCTAAAGTAGCTGGGCTTACAGCTGAGCCACCATCCCTGACTTATGGCTGTACCATTTTGCCTTACCACCTGCAGTGATTGAGGGTCCCTGGTGCTCTAAATCCTCCCCAGCATGGTATGTTGTCAGTGCTTGGGATTTTGGTCATTCTAAAGGCATGTAGTGGTGTTTTGTGGTTTTTATAGGCATTTCTCTTATAATGTATGGTGTGGTGCATCTTTTTATCTGCCTATTTGCTGTTTATATATCTACTTCAATGGCCATCTGTTCAGGTGTTTGAACCATTTTTATATTTTTATTTATTTTATTCCATTCTTCCTTTCCTCCTTCCCTCCTTGATCCATTTGAAAATTAGGCTGTTTTCTTATTGTTGAGTTTTAAAAATTCTTTGCACATTTTGGATAATAGTTGTTTATCAAATAAATCACTTGCAAATATCTCCCAGTCTGTGACTTATTTTATTCTCTAAACTACTTTAGATAGAGTAGATATTCCTAATTTTAACAAAGTCAGCTTATCAAGGTCTAAGTTCACTTTTCTATATGTGGATGTCCATTTGTTCCAGCATCCTTTATTGAAAAGATTTCCTTTTTCTATTGTATTACCTTTGTTCCTTTATCAGAGATCAGTTGATATCTTCATGTGGATTTCTTTCTGAGCTCTCTTACCACTCCTTTTCAACATCATACTGGAAGTTAATGTGATAAGACAAGAGAAATTGAAAAAGAAAAGTTTTAAAGCCTGGTGGGATGGTGCACACCTGTAATCCCAGTGACTCAGGAGTCTGAGGCAGGAGAATTGTAGATTTGATGTGAATTTCAGCAATTTAGCAAGACCCTGGCTCTAAATTAAAAAAAATCTGGGGATGTGGTTTACTGGTAAAGCACCCCTGAGTTAAATCCCCAGTACCTCCAAAACAAAAACAAAAAAAGAAAGAAAGAGAAAGGGGAGGGAGATGGCAGAGAATTGGTATAAATGATTGGTAGAATTCACAGGGGAATCTATCTTGGGTGTAAATCCATGTTTACATATGTTAACTCATCTTGACTAATATTGTTACCAGTTTCATTTGCCAGTAGTAGCCCTTCTAATTGCCTATGACACCATTATCAGAGTAATTATGGGAAGAAATGGCTACCTAATTTGTGGGGTCCAGGGAAAAATAAAATGGGCCTCTTTACATTTTTAGTAGTTCCAATATGGTGACAACAGAGCATTAAATCTTATGTGGAGCCCTTCTAGCACAGAGCCTGGTGTGACTACACAAGCCATGTGCCCACGAGGTCACAGAAAAGTGGCCCAGAAAAGGCAACCTAAAAGGTCTACAGAGTCCTTTGAACCTGGGAAAGAAATAGCACTTGCTGTGGCCTGCACTCTCATATTGGTGTTCAATAAATGTTAATTAAAAAAATCTCACTAAATTCTCACCATCAACCTATGTATTGTATACTGTTTTCTCCATTTGACTGATCTAGCATCTGAGGCTTGAATAGTTAAGGAAATGTGCCCAAAGTCCAAAGTTAGGTACTGGCAAAGATATAATTGAAACCAGAATTTTCTGAGTGTTAAACCTGTACCCAGGCTAATACAACGTGCCTCTAACCCCTAGAACAACTTCTGCCTGTGGAAGTTGGCCAAGAGTGGAGCCCCATCACAAAGCTTTGGTTCGAAAATGGAGGCAGGTGGGTAGAAACAGAAACCAAAGCAGGCGAGTAGCGAAGGCTGAGCCTTGGAGGTAGGCTGGAGGAAGACAATATAATCTGGAAGCCACAAGAACCTGTCCCATTTCACACCTTCTCTCTCAATGCCTTCTTGGTAGAGGAGAAGTACGTATTTTCTGCTCATAAAGCTTCCTGCCCTTATGGTCCCTATATACCTACCTCAAGACAGCCAATCTTCCCTGGCTTAGTTTCTGTCCTGCCCTTGGATGTAGTCCTCCAGAGAGAGGCCCTGCACCTCAAAAGGATGGGCATCTTTATTTCTGTCCCAAGCTCCATCTTTCATTCCTACCCTGAAACTGTTGAGGTTCAAATGGAAAGGCATGTGGTGAGGTTGCTTTTGCCTTTCCTCCCCCCAGGTTGAAGTTAGGTCTTCCTGCCATGCCTGCCGTTTTTTATTTTTTTTTTGTGGTGCTGGGGATTGAACCCAGGGCCCTGTGCTTGCGAGGCAAACACTCTACCAACTGAGCTATATCCCCAGCCCCCTGCCTTGTATTTCCATGGTCTTGTGGGATTTTCTTCACCATGGGTCATAAGGTTTTCCTCTTTACTAGTCCATGTCACCAGCTTGACTGAAGCCAGCATGAAGCCAAGATTCTATCTTGCTCAGTGTTGCATTCCCAGCACACAACAGTATGTGACATGTAGCACGTGCTGATAAGTGTTGGATGCTGAATGAAGGGGGCCAGGGGCTTTCCCAAGGCCTTCCAGCATCACAGTCATTACAACAATGATGGCAGGTCCAGAACCACATCAGACCTCAAATGTGGTCACACATTAACTAAGCTTGTTACGAGAGGCTATCGAAAATGTCTTCTAAGGAGACAGGGCATATTTCTTCCTCTATATGGGTCCAAATGATGGTTGGCAAAATTTAAGTAAGGCCTGAAGCTTTCCATAAAGATGTCAACAATAAGTAGCCTGAGCATCCATCTCCTCAATAGGATAAAACTCCTGGAGGGCTGAGTCATTTCCTGGAGCGAGGACATTGCTCACTGGACAGAGGTATTGAAAGCACTGTCACATTGGGCTTTTTCTGACTCTTTTTTTTTTTTTTTTTTTTAATGTTTTACCAACCTCCCTTCTGTTGAACATCTATGTTTCTCCTTTCATTTTCTCTTTCTTTTCAAATAACTTTGGACTCACAAGAAAAGTTGCCATAATAGTATAGAGACTTCATGGCTATCTGTCTGCTGACCCTGATGTCAACATTTACATAACAATCAATTGACTTTAGAGGTCAGAAAATGAGTGACTTTACAATACTATCAATGAAACTACAGATTTTACCTGAGTTTCACCATTTTTCATTTTTTCTTTGAATGCCCCCCTAGGATCTCACAATACATTTCCCTTTAGTTTCCAATCTGTGGCAGTTGTTTTCTTCCTTTCTCTCTCTCTCTCCCTCTCCCTCCATCCCTCCCTCCCCCCCCCCCCCCTTCTCCCCGGGCTTGCACCCAGGGGCACTTCACCTCTGAGCAGTAACCCCAGCCTCTTTTTATTTTATTTTATTTTATTTTATTTTATTTTATTTTATTTTATTTCATTTTATTTTATTTTTTAATTTAGATACAGAGACTCACTAAGTTGCTTATGGCCTTGCTAATTTGCTGAGGCTAGCTTGGAATTTGTGATCCTCCTGCCTCAGCCTTCTGAGCTGCTGGGATTATAGGCATGTGCCACCAAGCCTGGCTTCCTTTTTCATCCTTTTTTTTCTCTCTCCCTCCCTCCCTCCCTTCCTTCTTTCCTTTCTTCCCTCCCTCCACCCTTCCTTCCTCTCTCTTTCTTTCTTTCTCTCTCTCTGTACAAGAATGCTAGGCAAGTGCTCAACCACTAAGCTACATCAATAGCCCTAGTTCTTCCTCCTTTCCTAATCTTTCATGATCTTTGAACTTTTAAGGAATATTCAAAATGGGGGTCAGTTATTTTGTAGAGTGTTTCTCAATTTGAGTTTATGTGGTGTTTTCTCATTGGTTACTTTGATACCAGGCATTGTTAGGAAGAATACTACAGAAAAGAAATTGTCCTTCTCAGCACGTCATTTCAGAGAGTACATGGTGTCTGTCTTATTATTGGGGATGTCATTAACCTTGCTCACTTGGTTAAAATGTTGTCTTCTAGTTTCTCCACTCTAAAGTCATTTTTACCTTTGTCATTGATAAATACCTTGGAGAGATACTTTGAGATGACTCTAATATCTTGTGACTTGTCAAACTCCTATCCTCATCAATAAAAAAATGTGAAAAAAAAACCTCCTCTCCTCTGATTTTAGCTGTTGTCTCATCTGCAGCAAGTATTGCTGCAGACAAATAATTTCTTAAAACAAAATTTTTAATTTCACAGGTAATACATGAATATAGCTTCATGTTCACTCTACAGAGTATAACTATAGAGTCTCCGCTCACTCTACCAGCACAGGGGTAAAACCTACATGGCGTCTTTCTAGTCCTGGATCTATGCATGTCAATAAAAACCTCCATTCTTTTTCTGTTCTGCAGTTGCCACTTTCTCTGGAGGCAAACAATGTTATCAATTTCTTGACCATCATCCAGGAATATTTATGCATCTATAAACACTAACTACATATATGTTTTTACCCTTTTTTACACCAATGGTAGTATACCATAGGTATTGTCCTATACCTTAATTTATATTTTTACTTAAAATACACCTTGGGGTGGCACATGCCTGTAATCCCAGCATCTCAGGAGGCTGAGGCAGGAGGATTGCAAGTTCAAAGCCAGCCTCAGCAAATTAGCAAGGCTCTAAGCAATTTAGCAAGACCCTTTCTCAAAATAAAAAATAAAATGGGCTGAGGATGTGACTCAGTGGTTAAGTGTCCCTGGGTTCAATTACTGATACCAAAACAAAACAAATAAGCAAAAAAAAACCACCTTGGAGATCATTCCTAGTGTATTAAATTTATCTTCATTAGATCCAATGGCAGCAAAGCATTTTGTTGTAAGAACTCTACTGTAAGAACATCCCCTGTTGATGGATGTTTAGTTAGTTTTCAGTCTTCTGGTTTTTTGGTGATGTGACAATGTGTTATAGAGTTACTTCTCAATTTATGGTAGGGTTAGGTTCTGAGAAACCCATAATTTAAGTTGGAAATATTCTAAGTTGAGAAAGTACTTAAACCAGGTGTGGTGGCAAATGCCTGTAATTCCAGTAATTTGGGAGGCTGAGGCAGGAGTATTACAAGTTTGAGGCCAGCCTCAACAGCTTAGTGAGACCGTATCTGGAAAAATTAAAAGAACTAGGGATGTAGCTCAGTGGTAGAGCACCACTGGCTTCAATCCTCAGTAGTGCAAGCAAACAAACAAACAAAGATAAGGGGAAAAAAAACATAGCTTAGCAACACAGCGCACCATAGAGGATCACTTGTTCACCCTTGTGATCCTGAGGCAAAGGAGCTGTGGCTTGCTGTACTGCCCAGTATCACAATAGTCTCCTATTGTGTATTGCTAACCTAGGAAAAAAGTCAAAATTAAAAATTCCAAGTATAGTTTCTATTGAATGTCTATCATTATCAACCATTGTAAGTCACAGACCATCTCTGTCTTCATACAGGTGCAAGTATTATTTTGGGGGTAAGTTCCTGGAGATAGAAATGCTGAGTAGTGGGCAAGTGCATTTGCAGTTCGAGGTTTTATCAATTTGCACTCTCATCTTCCATGTGTGAGAGGAGATTCTCCCTTCATGCCTTTACTAACCTAATGTATCATCAAGTGACTTGCTCTTTGCCAACCTAATGGGTGCAAAAGGACATCACAGTGTAGTATTTTAAAGTAATATTTTATTGACCACATATGTGCAGAAATATGTACAAATAAGAGTTCAGCTCCATTACGGGCAAGGGGAAACTACTGGGGCAGTGTCCAGGCTCTTGGGTAGTGGGGACACACAGACCCCTCTCTTTTTTCCAGACCCCTGGAAACCCCTCATCCCCAGGATCACACGTCTCCTTCCAAGCCTCCTCACTGGGTCCCTTGTTCTGTGACTCAACTTGGCCTCACCTCACTTCTGCCCTGCTCAGAGGTGAGGAATGGCAAGCCCTACTCTGAATCAAGGGAGCAGAAAAGGTAAACAGATAAAGTGCCATGTTTCAATATATTATTCTGCCACCACAGTATCTGATTTTACCACTAATGACTCACACTACTTTATTTTTCCCAGTTCCTGTTGAGTATATATCACTCACACACACACACACACACACACACACACACACACTTCTTAAAAAGACAGTGGATGCCGGGCGCGGTGGCTCACACCTGTAATTCCAGCACTTGGGAGGCTGAGTCAGGAGGATCGCCAAGTTCAAAGCCAGCCTCAGCAACTTAGCGAGGCCCTAAGCAACTCAGTGAGACCCTGTCTCTAAATAAAATACAAAATAGGGCTGGGGACGTGGCTCAGTGGTGGAGTGCCCCTGGGTTCAATCCCCAGTACCAAAAAAAAAGAAAGAAAAAAAAAAAAAAAGACAGTGGATCAACCTGGCATGCTGGCACAAGCCTGTAATCCCAGTGACCCAAGAGGCTGAGGCAGGAGGATAGCAAGTTCACAACCAATCTCAACAACTTAGCAAGACACTATCTCAAAATAAAAAATAAAGGGGTTGAGGATGTAGCTAGTGGTAGAGTATCCTTGGCTCAATCCCTAGTACTAAAAAAAAAAAAAAAAAAAAGGCAGTGGAACAATCAGAACCAATATCAGTCAGAACTTTCTTGCACCTTCTGGTAGAGCAGAGACTCATATTCAATAGCTGCTAACTAGGCTCTCTTGCCCTGTGGCACTTAGGAGTTTGTCTTTCCTGTAGCATCCTCAAGGTTGCCTGGCAACCACCAGCAGGTCGGCCTCTCACATGGCTTCCTTAAAGGAAATGGCAAAGCTCTCATTCTTGTTGCAGTTCAAGCAGGGCCTAATTAGTGTGAATCAGGAATCAATTCTGGAGGGGCATTGGGAGGGCAGTGAAGAAAGGAGAAAAGGGTGTGAAGAGCACTGAGGAGGGCCTGAAACCGGCACGTGGGAGCAAACGTGATAATAATCAGGCGCTCTTAAGGGTCTGTCTGTAAATCACCCACAGATGAAATCTTATTTTCATCTCTTATTGCCTCCATGATGGAACATGGGGAAGACAAGAGGGACTTTTTAGGCTTATGTCTGAGTTAACAGTTGAAGAAATATGGGAACTTTAACCTGGAGAAGACTCCTTTGAAGGGTGGAAGACATGATTGTCTTCAAATATTTGGAATGCAACATGGAGATTCAAATAGTAGTAGTTGGTATATAAGCGAAGCGAAGGCGGGCTCATAAGGAAGGAGTGGTTTTGAACATAGAAGTGGTTTGCAAAGGAAGGGGTCTGTCTTGGGAGGCGGTGGGTTCTCCACAGCACAGGCTTGCATTGCTGAGGAGGGGCATGCACAGATGAGGCCGAAACTTTTTTGATTTTTTTTCTTTTGTACCAGAATTGAACCCAGGGGCACTTAATCACTGAGCTGCAACCCAAGTCCTTTTTATTTTTTGAGACAGGGTCTTGTTATTTGCTTAGGGCCTCACTAAGTTGCTGTGGCTGGCTTTGAACTTGCGATTCTCTTGCCTCAGGCTCCTGAGCCACTGGGATTATAGGCGTGCACTGCCATGCCCAGCAAGGCAGAAGCTTTGGATTCATCTGTTTAGCATGGACAGGTCTCCATTCTTGAGTGGGCACAAATAGCTCAATGTGTGGGCACAGAGTCTACCCTACTGTCTTAGTTTGATTGGAAAGCTATAACAGAATGCCAAAAACTAGGTGGTTTATAAATAACATAATTTTTTTTCAGTGCTGAGGATTTAACCCAGGACTTTGTGCTTACAAAGCAGGCACTCTACCAACTGAGCTATTTCCCCAGCCCATAAATTTGTTTTTCATGGTTAGTAAGTCCAAGAGGTGCTAGGAGATCAGGTATCTGGTGAGGACCCACTTCCTGATTGTTAGGTGATTTCTTTTTCTCTGTCCTTGCAAGTCAAGAGAGCTGTCTCAGGCCCTCTGTTAGAAGGGCACTAATCCCATTCATTAGGGTTCCAATCCCATGATCAATCACTCCTAAAGGCCCCACCTACTGTCATGTTGGTGATTAGATCAAAATATAATTTTTGGGAGGACATAAACATTCACTCCATAGCACCCACCCAGGCCCTGTGCCCTGAAGAACTGCTGCCCTCTGGCCTCTGTTGACAAGTGTTGAGTAGCTGTTGATGTCCTCTTCATAATCCATAGGAATCCCAGCCAGCGTCTCCTGAGCCCATAGGTGGGGTTGGGGCCATGCCTGGCATAGCTAGGGCTATTGCTGGAGGGACTGGCCATAGAGTGAAGGTTGGAGGAGATGTTAGAAAGAACTGACCAAGCTGGGCTCTATGGTACACACCATTACTCCCAGTGACTTGGGAGGCTGAGGCAGGAGGTTTGTAAATTTGAGATTAACCTTTGGAAATTTGGTGAGACCCTTAGCAACTTAGTGAGACCCTGTCTCAAAATATAAACTAAAAAGGGCTTGGGGATATAGCTGAATGATAGAGCATTCCATGGTTCAATCCCTAGCACTGAGGAAAGAAAGAAAGAAGAAAGAAAGAAAGAAAGAAAGAAAGAAAGAAAGAAAGAAAGAAAGAAAGAAAGAAAGGACGGATTGACCTCCTCCTGTTGGAGCAGGTGGCAATATGAGCAAGGAACAGGCCAAGGGATATAAGCAAGACTTCTGCAGTTGGGATGGGAACTGGAAAATAGTGGAGTAGTTGAGAGGAGAGGGAGGGGGAGAACTGGGTGTCGAGTTATGCTAAATTCAGATGTTGGGAATGTCAGCTAAGATAAGGACCAGTAAGGCAGGAGAGGGACCAACTCTTACACAGTACGGAGCCCTGCTGTGTAGTGTGTCTGTGAAGTGGCACATGTTTGTCTTTAATCATCACAACAAACAGGGAGGCAGGCAACAGCATGGTTAGCTTATAGGTGGGAAACTGAGGCACTGGGAGGCCCGATGACTTACCCAGCATGCCTTAGTTTAGGAAATAGTAGAATCAAGATTCAAATACAGATGTACTCTCCTCCAAATTCCACCTCTTTCTCACCTTGCTGTTGCCTCACCTGAGCAATCAGAGATTCAATCATGAAAGCTGTGATGCATACATGGCCTGGGCCAGTTGGTTGCAGGGCAGGGTCATTATAACCTGGGAGTTTAGCATCACTCAATTGAGCATTTTTCTTTCTTCTAAATTTATAACCAGGTATGGTGATGTACACCTGTAATCCCAGTGGCTCTAGAGGCTAAGGCAGGAGGATTGCAAGTTTAAAGACAGCCTCAGCAACTTAGCAAGGCCCTAAGCAACTTAATAGACTCCGCCTCAAAATAAAAAATAAGAAGGGCAGGGAATGTAGCTCCATGGTTAAGGACCCCTGGCTTAAATCCTTGGTACCAAAAAATAAATAGCTGGGTGTGGTGGTATATACAGAAGCTGAAATGTGCATGAGGATTGCAAGTTCAAGGTCAACCTGGGTAATTTAGCGAGACCCTGTCTCAAAACTAAAAAGTGATGGGTGGTCAAGCACCCCTGGATTCAATCTCTAGTACTGCAATAAATAAATAAATAAATAAATAAATAAATAAATAAATAAAAGAGGGATAATGGAGTAGGTGATGTTTTCCAAATGCATACACCTGTAGAACCATCCTACCATTATCCAGGCCAGAATACACAACGTGTCCAGCAGCCCCAATAGTGTTTTTCTTAACACAAATCAGAACACCATTGGCCCAGCTGAACGTATACGTTAATGGTTCCTGTGTCGTAGATAGAGCCTAACACGATTTGCTAACACAGGTCTTGTGTTTTCTCCCCAAACGCCATGGTTTCCAGAGCCCCAAGGAGGAGGGGGAGAAGTGATTGTACGTCAGATAAATTTCTGAAGCCCAGGATTTGAGATGATTAATGGTCCCTGGGCTGCTGCTCTGATTCAGTCTGATATGGATTCAGTTTTGTTTAAACTCTCCCTGTTCCAGCCCCACCACATTACTCTGTTATCTCCACAAGGTCAGAATCAACGTGTTTAAACTAACTGGAGCCTTAGCGGGAGCCCTCACCGTCTCTGCCTCACTGCTAGAGCCGCCTCCTAATGAGACCAAGAAGTATTTCCAAAGCGTTACCTGGGAACCCAGAAGCCTGCTTTGTAGTGCTTGGGCCCTTCATTTTTCCCAGCAGGTGTTCTGGGACCCCTGCAGCCCACTGTCTGAGGAGGTGGGCAAGGAGGCCTGGGTGGCCCTGTCTGCAGTGCCAGATGGCTGGGCAGGTGTTCCAGCTGGCTTAACAACCTTATCAGATGCGCAGTGGGGCCCAGCCCCCGGCAGACAGTACTGATTTGTGAAGGCGGAGGGGAAGGTGGCTGCCTGCTCGCATCTCTTCAACCTGCCCCATGCTGGTCAGAGGCCCATCTAGTGGTTCTCAGTTGCTGACTGACAGCCTGTCCCACTGTGCCCTGTCCCTGCAGAAGCTGTTGTTCTGGTCCTTCGAAGCATCTCGGTTTTCTCCCAGGCTTGCCACGGAGTGGCAGGGAAATGGACAAGGCAAATCCCTTCCTGACTGGCTATGAAGACAGATTACTATTAGAGGAGCAGAGGTGACTGATCTCACTGTGGTCCTACTGAATGCTTTGGCGTTTCCAGACACCCATACTCTTCTCTGATTGTTCTGCTCTCATGTGCTGGACTGAACCTTACTCTTTTTAGTTTTTGTTACTCCAAGATGCTCAGTGGGGTGGAAGGAAAAAGAGAATAATTTGGGGGTTGGGGATATAGCTCAGTTGGTAGAGTGCTTGCCTTGCAAGCACAAAGCCATGGGTTCAATCCCCAGCACCGCAATAAAAAAAATAAAAGAGAGAGAGAGAGAGAGAGTAACTTGGGGTGTCCTCACCCATGGAAGGGGGTCCAAATTTTGTGACAACTACTATAGTTTTGGGTAACATTGATAAATATCAACTTTCCATGACTAATGCCTGCCCCAGTCATCTTAGGACAGAGTTCAGTTTCTTTATGAATATATCTAAAACGATGTTCTTTTTCTGTATTCTACTGCAGGGGACTAGAAAATCTGGATGTCTCCAGGGCCACAGTTCTTCCCAGCACACTTGCTCCTATAAAAGAGAGAAAGGAGCTTCTGGGTCAGAATGGTGCCCTGAACACATGTGCTTTCCCCTACCACCATCAAAATATCATGGTAAAGCATGATATTTTGATGGTGGTAGGGGAAAGCATGTATCACCATACAGAAGGAAGAGGTATAGGTTCATAGTAACGTGGAATACAGGAAGAGGAGTCAGAAGGCAGGAAGCCCTGGGTAATAAATGCTAAGCCCAAGCAACTGAACACTCTCAATGCTGCCGAGAACTTAGATATCACTTCCTCAGGAAAATCTGAATTTAAGTCAGATAGAAGAGAGTGGCCTACAGCTCAGCATCTCCTCCAGCAAGAGATGGAATAGCTTGACTAGGGACAGAACCCCGTGTGTTGATTGTTGAGTGCACTAGAGTGGCTTGCAAACTTGACTGCACATCATAATCGCCCAAAAGCTTTTCAGTGTTCCAGTGTCTGGGCTGCTCTCCATATCAATTAAATCACACTATCTGGCACTGGGAGCCAATATTTTTAAAGCTCCCAGTGAGTCCATCGGACAACCAAGGTTGAGAATAAAGAAAATGTAATTTGTCCTTGTTGAGACACTCTACCCATGAATGGCATTGTACTGAGGGAGAAGGGGAATCATAAACACTTGACAACTCAATGTTTTTCCAAACCTAATGACATTTTCTCTTATTATTTTGGTGCTGGGGATGAAACTCAGGGGCTCTGTGCTACTAAATTACATCCCCAACCCTTTTTTACATTTTCTTTTGCAACAGGGTCTTGCTAAATTGTTGAGGCTGGCCTCTAATTTGTGTTCCTCCTGCTTCAGCCTCCTCAGTCACTGGGATTACAGGCATGCATCCCAGCATCCATCTTGCTGTTAAATATTTTAACTTCATCTGTATTGATTTTTACTGATTCTTTTTTTTTTTTAACCCAGGGTGCTCAACCCCTGAGTCATCCCCTGTCCTTTTTATTTTTTATTTTGAGATAGGGTCTTGCTAAATTGCTTAGAGCCTCATTAAGTTTCTGAGGCTGGTTTTGAACTTGCAATCCTCCTGCCTCAGCCTCCCCAGTCACTGGGATTACAGGAGTGCACCATAAGGTCGGCTTTTACTGATTCTTGAAATAAAACATGCTCATTATAATTTTTTTCCAAAATAGAGAGGAAGAAGTATGAAGAGAAAGTGAACCTCCTCTTCTTCCTCCTACTCCACTGTCAACAGATCTGTGTACAATCATGCTGACTTTTTACTACCAACACGACTTGGACTAAATGTGACCCATGCAAATCCGTCTGTTGAAACCCTATTTTCCTTGTCATAGTATTTGAAGGTGGGGCCCTTGGGAAATAATTAGGTCCTGAGGGTGGGATCAGGATGAGATCAGTGCCTTTCTAAGAAAAGATAGAGCTGTTCCCAAGTTCAAGGCCAGCCTCTGCAACCTAGGGAGATCCTGTCTCAAAAGTAGAAAAAAAATATAAAAAGGGGCTTGGTAGTAGAATGTTCCTGGGTTCAATCCCTAGCACTGAAAAAAAAAAAAAAAAAGAAAGTCCCCCAAACCAAAACCAAACCCACAAATCATGAAAAAAGTGAGTGCAAGAAATAAAGAAATGTTCATTCTGATCATTGCCCACGCACAATGGTTTTGTAACATTTCCTTCCAGGCCTGATTCTTCCCATACGTTTTTTTTTTTTTTTTAATTTTGGAGCCGGGTGAGGTGGCACACGCCTGTAATCCCAGTACTTGGGAGGCTGAGGCAGGAGGATCGCGAGTTCAAAGCCAGCCTCAGCAACTTAGCAAGGCCCTAAGCAACTCAGTGAGACCCCGTCTCTAAATAAAATACAAAATAGGGCTGGGGATGTGGCTCAGTGGTTGAGTGCCCCTGGGTTCAATCCCCAGTACCAAAAAAAAAAAAAAAATTTAGTTGTAGATGAACACAATACCTTTATTTAATTTATTTATGTGGTGCTGTGGATTGAACCCAATGCCTCACGCATGTGAGGCAAGTTCTCTACCTCTGAGCTAAAACCCCAGCCCCTTCCCATACATTTTTGTTAAGACATTTTAGACTTGTTGTGCACACAACTTGGGTTCCACTTTAGCAGCTGTTGAAGGGCTGTCTGGAGTTGCTTGGCTGTTCCCCTCCAATGACACTTCGTTTGTAATGAACGTTTTAATGCTGATGATTCTGATCCACTGAGAACTGGAATCTAGTGCTTCCTAGTCAGGGTGATGGCGCTTCCCCAAGTTGCTTTGCTGTTGCTTCAGCAACCTTTCTCATAACCCATCTCTCACAGTAGGATACATTTTCTAGAAGTTGTCTCTTGCCTTGCACTTTCCTACCTACTGATGTCTCTGCTGTCTCAGACCCAGAGACGTTCTTATAGACTTTCCCTAACTAAGGGATACCTGGGCTGGTCCATCACCTGCTGTGTGTATGTACATAGTCCTCTGCTTCATACTCAGCACCCCCTGCATTTCGTTCTCTGTTTCATGGTGTGAGTGACTCAGTGCTGTTCCTGTATCCTCAGCAGGTGAAAGAGAAGAGCAAAGAGGGGAAAGGGAAGGAGGGAAGGCCCTGTCCCTCACAAAACAGACTGTCCCCTGGCTCCTCCTAGAGTCTCTGGGTCTGTAGCCTATACATGGAGGGGAGGTAGGTCCTTGGCATGACCATTTCCACTGGTCTCCTGCCCCCGGAGTAGGTTCAAACTCGAGGGGACTCCTAGAGATTGGTGGTCAGTGTGGGGAGGCTCATGCCTGTGTGGGTAACCAGGCCGCCGGCTCCTCCATCTGTCTCACTTGTCCCCATTATAGGCAGCAATGCTGGTGTGGGTCCAGGAGGGACTGTTTGTTCAATCGGCACAACAGAGGGGTGATTACCAGTGCTGGAGGGGTGAACAGCTGTCCATCTCCCCAGCCAGTCCCTGCACCCTCACCTGATAGCCTCTCTACGTGTTATCAATCTCTGTGTTGCAATTACCTCTAATTTCATTGACTTCATTGCAAAGGAAAGAGCTTTTCCCAGCAGCTGTTTTTTTTATGCTCCCTGGGCTTTGCCTTTGCAGCCCCTAGCCTTTTATTTTCTCTCCCAGCAAGCAGAGTGAGCCAGTGTTTTCCAAGGCAGGAGCTCTGCCAGAACCCCGATCCCTGGCTACTCACACATTAAGACACTACCTTTGAGAAGTTTCAGATCTACTATGGCATGGAAGCAATTGTGGGTTGTATGCCTCATGGAGTCCAGCACTCTCCAAGGTAATTCTGTTATCCCTGTTCCAAAATTGAGGAGAGTGAACCTCAGAGCCCTTACACTTTCTTGACCACTTGCCACCTCACCCTCTGTGATTCAGGGATGTCAATCATGCTTTGGACCCTGGAGATGCTGTGCCATTCACCCCTCTCAGTACCTTTGCCCATGAGGTTCCTACTGCCTGGAACCCCAACCCCATGTTTCCTTCAGCATCTTCTGCAGCATCAGTTTTTGGAGTACTAGGTTCAGTGCCATTCACCAGCTGTGCAGACTCTGACTGAGCACTCACCACTGCCTGTGGAAGGGGTTGTTGGCCAGTCCACAACCACATAGGCGACTCCAAGGCAAGAATCATGACTTCTCCTGGTCCTACTATCCCAGCACAGAGCCAGTATTCTAAAAGTACTGGCTAAAAAGTAAAGAGAAGTGAAGTCACTTGTCTATAGCTGTACTGCCAGCCTGGGTTGTGGCTTTGAACCTGGGTTGCTACTGTGAGTTAGGAAGTCTCCCCTTCTGAGTGGAACTGCAAAAAGGCAAGTCCTCTAGTGGACCAGTTGGAAAGGGCACTCCTTTCCTGGCTACCACAGCCTCACTGGCGTGGCTGGACCAGCGTGGACTCAAGCTGGACTTCAACCCTGACTCAAGCTCCGTGGGCCAGGGGTCCCAGTTGAGGCACGACAAGGGGCAGTTTGTTTGAACCCAAGTCATCTTGGTTCTAAAACCCACACTTTTCTTCTCTGCCATGTGAACGAGAGCAATGGGCCCCAAAACATTTTTTTTTTAAATTTTGGTACTGGGGATTGAACCCAGGGGCACTTGACCACTGAGCCACATCCCCAGCCCTATTTTGTATTTTATTTAGAGACAGGGTCTCACTGAGTTGCTTAGGGCCTTGCTAAGTTGCTGAGGCTGTCTTTGAACTCGAGATCCTCCTGACTCAGCCTCCCAAGCCCAAAACATTTTTAAGCTAAGAAAAACTTGTGCGTGTGTGTGAGAGATATTTTTTTGACAAGAAATGGGTAAACTAGTTACTTCCCCAAATGGCTACTGCCATATTCCTCTTGACCCAAATCTAGAAGTTATTCTCTCCCAAACCAAGCAGAACAAAACCATCCCCTTCCTCTGAGCATTAATAGTTGCCAGATGCAGTGGGACAAGAATGTCGGAGAGTTGGGCATGGTGACACACAACTCTAATCCCAGCCACTTGGGAAGTTGAAGCAGGAGGATCACAGATTTGAGGCCAACCTGGGTGACTTAGTGAGATCCTGTCCCAAAATAAAAAAATATAAAGGGGTGGGGGTGTGGCTAGGTAGTAGAATGCCCCTGGGTTCTATCCCCATTAACAAAGAGGGAAAAAAAGAGTATCTTAAGAAAGACTGAAGTCTGCAGATCAGCAGAGATCAAGCAAAAGCACTCCCAGGGAGCAAGCACTGAGGAGAGAGCATGAAGGGAGGGTGTGTCTTCAAATGGTTAGTAAGAGTTTGGATTTGAAATCTGAAGGCCAAGGATTTGAAAAATCGGACATTTTCTGCAAAAAGCAATGAATGTAAGTATGCAGAGGTAAATCTTGCAGGGCCAGATCAAGGCTGGTGATCCAAAAAAAAGGATTGTGTGAAATGGAGCCTCAGTTCTTGCATCTGTAGAATGGGGATAATTATACTTGCCTCATGGAGTCCTCAAGGGGATTAAATGAAATAATGAGTAGCAGAGAGTCTGGCATACAATAGGTATTTATTAAATAATTATTGCAATTATTTTGATTAAAGGATTGATGATGCTCACAATGGTGGTGATAAAATACTAAGGGTAAGAAATGTCTGCCACCGAATGTAGATGTGAAAAGCACTCTGCCAGACTCTTCTAGAAAGATAGAGCACAGGAGCCTCTCATCCCACTCTTGTTCCTGATGGCTCCTTGCAAGGCTAATGCAGGTATTGAGCAAAGTTGCTAAACGTGTTGGCAGGAGAGCCACAAGGGGACTGGAATGAGTGAAGAGAAAGCTCACTGAGTCCTTTAGGCTTCTTGCCTGTCACCCCCACCCCCTGCCACTGGGGTACCCTGTGGGCATAGAGGAGGCAGGAGTGTGGGGTAGAGTGGGATTCAAGACTTAGGATTCCTCCAGGGACAATGGAAAGGGAAGGAGGGAATCAGGAGCAGAAACATCTGAGAGAGGGGAGCTGAGGAGCTGTGGAAAATCCAGTGTGTCAGTCAGGTGTGCTTGAAGATCACACTCCTGCTGTGCTCTCCATTCGTGTTATTTAGCATTCAGCAAATATTTGCCGAATGCCTATGTGCCCAGCACTGTGTTAGGCCTTTGGGATTCACAGTCACACAGCAGAAATGGTCCCTGTTTTTGCAGAACTGACTTCAAATTTAGCCCAATGTGAATATTTTATTGTATCTGAGAGCAAAAGTATCCATAGTTGCATAGGCCAAATCTTGGTATGTTCTTGTATCCTCTTTTTCCTCTGACACTATTTGTCCAATCTATTGGCAAGTGTGACTGCCTCCATCTTCAGTATATATCCCAAATCTGATCACTTCTCAACACCTCCACCCTCATCACCCCAATCTAGCCCACCATCATCACTTGCCTGGACTATTGCAGTAGCTTCTTGGTTGGTCTCCTGCTTCCAGCCAGGTCTCTCAATGGTTTCTTCACCCCATGGTAGCCAGAGTGAACCTTCTAAAACATGACTGCTTATTCTGCTTCTCTGCTTCAAGTCCTTCCATAGCTCCTTATCTCATTCTGACTTGAAAGCAAAGTCCTTGCAATGACCCACAAGGCAGTCATGGTCTTGCCTCTGGTTGCCTCCACAACCCCATCATACTCTGATAGCACAGAGAACTAGAAGAATGATGTGAACTCCACTTCCTGGGAAAGGCAAGGGGAGGAGACCACCTTGGGCCTCCTTTAGCTGCTAGCAGGTTTTCCAGGAAGCACTGTACAATGACTTCCCCATGGTAGATCTTGCATTAAATTGACAAGCAGAAAGAATAATGGGAAGTCAGATCACCTTAAAGCATCACTATAAAAAAGTTTAAAAATAAAGACAAAGATTGGGCATGGTTGGCACATGCCCACAATCCCAGAGACTCAGGAAGCTGAGGCAGGAGGATCAAAAATTCGAGACGAGCCTGGGCAACTTAGTGATACCCTGTCTCAAAATAAAAAGTAATAGTGGGAAGGCATCTCTGGATTCAATTCCCAGTGCCTTAAAATAAAATAAAATATTAAAAAATAAAGACATGAATGTGCAGGTGTAGCTCAGTGGTGGAGCACTTGCCCAACATGTGTAAATTCAATCCCTATCACTGCAAAAGAATAAAAAATAAATAAAGACAATCTCACAGAAAAAGTATTGGTATTGGAATATACAAATAGCTCTTATAAATAAAAAAGAAAAATGAATCAGTAGAAAAATGGGCCAAACATATGCATAGGAAACTAATAGTAGAAATGCTAATTGTCATGAACATCTGGAAAAAAAAAGTCAACCTCATCAGGAATCAGGAAAATATAAAACAAAACAATAAAGTATCATATTTTGCTAATACAACTGGCAAAAATAAGAAAGATGTATGAAATAAAGTATGGGTGAGGAGGTAGAGAAATTAGGGTGCAAACAGGTACACTCTTTTTATAATTAGGATGTTTCATTAACTTTTTTTCTTTCTTTTTTACCTGGTGCTGGGAATTGAACTCAGAGCCTCATTCATTCATGCTAGGCAAACACTACAACTGAGCTACATCCCCAGTCCTATTCAACTTAAAAATTTTTGACATAGTAATTTTATTGTTAATATATCACGTTATAGTAATTTTATTGTTAATATATCACGTTTGTGCCCAAAAATGTATGTAGAAGATAACTTGCCGAGACAGTTTTTAAGACTCTCTTGCTCTACCAATAGAGCTAGCCAGGTGTTTCTGAGATAGCTTATAAAGGTGAAAAATTGGAAGGAATTTAAATGCTCACAAGCAGGGTTATGATTCAGTCACAGGACATTCATTCCTTGGAGCAATGTGCATGAGTTAGATCTCTGTGTGCTGATGTAGAACATTCTCCATAACACATGCCTCTTTATTTTTCTTTCTGTGGTGCAGGGATGGAACCCAGGGCCTTGCACGTGCTAAGCAAGCATTCTGTCACTGAGCCACATTCCCAGCGCCAAACACCCTTCTAAAAGAAAAGATAGTAAAATGAACAATATGTTCTGTTTTAAAGGACAAAGTGAAACAAAAATCCCATTTATAGGTCTCTGTCTATTTATACATGTTGATAATGTGTGTAGGACAGACTTCCAGTTCCTATAGTGGGAGGGATGGGACTGAGGATGTGAAGGAGTTCCTCTTTTTATTCTATTTCTATACTATTCACTGCTTTACAAGAGTAATGTGTTCATGTATTATTTGTGTAATTAAAAGCTGTGCATAAATAGGATATATTTAACTTACAGATGCATATAAAAATAGGTCTTTCACAAACTCAGTGTCTTCTCCACACCCCAGTTCACTTGTATACCCATTTCACAGATGAGAAAGGAGACAGAAAAAAAAGGAACTTGTCAGACTGCACAACAAGCCAGGACTGGGAGATGGAGAATATCTGCAGAGAAGTTAGAGTGGTCAGCCTTGGGTGAGAAGCCAAGGGTATGAAACAGTCCTCATTCTCAAGAAGCTCAAGTCTCACTGATGGGACAAACCATTCCAAGATTAACTGGTCTAGCCTGGTAAGAACCCATTTAATCAGAGCTAACATTCTTGAGGGCTAAATACGTGCCACACAGATTGCTAAGGGCTTTAGAGGCAATAACTAATTTTATTGTCCATTGACCTTCTGATATAAGTACTCCAGTTAACACCCCCATTTTTGTTTAAATTTTTAGATGTTGATAGACATCTTTATTTATTTATTTTTATGTGGTGCTGAGAATTGAACCTAGTACCTCTCGCATGCTAGGCAAGTGCTCTACCACTGAGCCACAACCCCAGCCCCTTAACACCCCCATTTTACAGACAGGAAGACCAAGGCACAGATGGTTTAAGGAACTTGTAGGTAGACGGTATTGGAGGCTGAACTGAATCCATCTCACTCAACCTTCCTGTAGTTAAAAGAACGAACTCTCTGGGAATGTGGACAAGCCAAGAGGCATTAGGGTAGGGAAAGCACATTGCAGTTCTGTTCTTTCCACGCAGTGGCATGCCAAGGATCCTGCAGTGTGGCTCTTTATCCCAGGGGAGGGAGTTCCTTCCATGGCTCACTCCTTTTGCAGATCAAACATGAAAAACATTATCAGTGAAGATATACACAAGCTGCTTGGGTGCCAGACAGGTTGGAGGGGACCTCTACCTTTTTGGTTGGTGTTTTGAAAAATTTCAAGCATAAGCAAAAGTAGAGAAGAAAGTAGGATGAACTCAATGTTCCAGAATGCTTTGGGTTTAAACGATGGTGCTTGGCAGGTGAAGGACCTCCTAGGAGAATTCAGAGAGGCTCCAGGAAGCCCTGCCTCCCTTGTGGGGTACAGGGGTGGGCTGTGGAGGGGATGAGAGGGTTTTGGGCTGAACCCCAAGGCAGGGCACATCTGACTGCTGAAAGCCCCACACCCACTCAGAACTGGCTGCAGACCATCCCAACTCTGTGGAGACCATCTGAAACTTAGAATTCTTCCTTAAAAAAAAAATCAAGATATAAAAATTCATTATTTTAAAATGTACAGTTCAGGGGTTTGTAGTATATTCACAGAGGCACACAACTATCCCCGTTATCTAATTCTGGCACATTTTCATCACCCCAAAAGAAACTCCATGTCCACTACCAACCACTCCCTACTCTCTTCTCATGGCTCCTGGCAACCACTCTTCTACTTTCTGTTTCTATGGATTTTCCTATTCTGGAGATTTCATATAAATGGAGTCAGACAAAATGTAGTGTTTGTGTCTGGTTTCTTTCAACTATGCTGTTTTCAGGGTCTGTCCATGTCGTAGTATGTACCAATACTTCATTCCTTTTTATGACTGAATATTATTCCATTGTACAGATATGATGCCTTTCGTTTGTTCATTGATCTGTTGATGGGTATCAGGTTATTTCCACTTTTTAGCTACTATGTGTAATGTTACAAACATTCATGTACAAGTTTTTGTGTGGACATGTTTTCACTTCTCTTGATTATATACCTAGAAATGCATTTCTATGTCATGTTTTAACTTTGTCCTGTTTAACTTTTTTTGTAATTGAAATTTTCAAATTGTAGATTCACATCTAGTTGTAAGAAGTAATACAGAGGAATTCTATGTGCTCTTCACCCAGTTTCCACCAATGGTAACTTGCAGAGCTATAGTACAGCATCACAACCAAGACTGGACCTTGATACAATCCCTGGGTTATACAGATTTCTATCTCTGTTTAACTTTTTGAGGAACTGCTAAACCGTTTTGCATAGTAACTACACATTTCCAGCAGCAGTGTATGGAGAGTCCAATTTTTCCACAAACTCACCAATATTTCATATTTTCCTTTTTAAGAAATTATAATCATATTAGCAGGTATGATTTTTTTGTTTGTTTTTGAAATATGGTCTCTCTATGTTGGCCAGGTTGGCCTCAAACTCTTGGGGTCAAGCGATCCTCCTGTCTCAGTCTCCCAACTACCTCTGAATACAGGCACACACATTGCACTTGGGGTTTAAAATCACTGTGGCTTTGATTTGCATTTCCCTGATGGCTAATGATATTGATCGTCTCTTCATGTCATTTATGTTCCTTCTTTGGAGAAATGTCTATTCAGATCTTTGCAACTTTTTTCTTTGTTTTTTTTTCTCGTTGAGTTGTGTAACAATTCTTCATACTCTCCATGCTCGGCCTTTATCAGATATAGAGGCAAATGTTTTCTCCTATTCCATGGTTTATCTTTCCACTTTCTTGTGTTCTTGAAGTGCAAACATTGTTTTATTTTGAAGTTCAATTTATCTATTTTTTCTTCAGTTGCTTGTGCTTTTGATTTTCTATCTTAACAAACCATTTCCTAAATCAAAGTTACAAAGAATGTTTATGCTTTCTTCTAAGAGTTTCATAGCTTTAGTCTTTATATCATTTAAGTCTGATAAGCTTTGAGTTGATTATTGTATATGGCATAAGATAATGATAGAGTTTCCTTTGGGGACTGATCTCTTTTTCAATCTCTGTCTCTCTCTGGCCCAGGGGTGCACAGTCATAAAGGAATGATACTGTATTGTTCATATTTCAACAACTAGTGTTGGGGGGGCTACCAGTTCCAATTCTTAGGCCCAGAAATGAAGTAGTAGGCTTCAAATGTTTCCATGTGAGTAGCATTTGATAGTTTAAACTCCATTCTTCTCTCAGATGAGAGGTGAGTTGCCTGAAACCATACCTGAACCCATGTGGAAGCCAGAACTTGAACCTTGAGACAAGAGCCCTGGAAAAGAGATGGAAGTCCCGGATGTTAGCCAAAGTTCTGCCACTTGTTCTTGGGTGAACTTGCACAAGTGATGTCCCTCTTGGGGTCTCAGATTCATCATTGATAGGTAAGGGAGATGTCTCTGGGCAATTGCCATATTAATAATGTACTGAGGCTTTGTGCCAAGAACTTTAAGTGTCACACCTCTAACTCTTTTAATAGCCTTATAAATCAAGGATAATCTTCATTTCCAGAAAATGAATTGGGGACTCTGAAGCCAGTAGCTGAGGACACTTGGCTTGGACATGTGAAGACAGGGCCAGAAACTCATGCTTCTTCCTCTCAGTCACTCTACATCTCCAAGTCACTTACCCTCCTTGAGCCTCAGTTTCCTCACCTGTAAAAGTCCACAGTCGGACACAGTGGCCGACACCTGACATCCCAGCGACTCCAAAGGCTGAGGCAGAAGAATTGCAAGTTTGAGGTCAGCCTCAGCAAATTGGAGAGGTCCTAAGCAACTTTGCGAGATCATGTCTCAAAATAAAAAAATTAAAAGGGTTGGGATGTATCTCAGTGGTAAAGTGCTCTGGGTTCAATCCCTAGACAAAAACAAAAACAAAAACAAAACAAACCCAACAACAAACCCACAAGTGAAAGGCAAGTAGAGGTTATGAGATTAATTTAATGCAAGGAGCTTTTACTGTATGCCCACTGCGTGCCAGCACTGTTGTCAGTATTGGACACTGAGTATTTGGCTTGATATGAGAAATACGATCCTGGTACAAGAGGAAATCACTAACAAGGAGAAGACAGCAAGAAGATGATTTCTTAGCTGATGAAATGGAATGAAGAATTAATAATAATAATAATAATAATAATAATAATAATGATCGGTACCAGGGTTTGAGCTCAGGGGTGCTTAACTACTGAACCATATCCCCAACCCCTTTTTATTTCATATTTTGAGACAGGGTCTCTTAAGTTGCTTAGGGTCTCGTAAATTGCTGAGGCTGGCCTTGAACTTGTGATCCTCCTGCCTCAGCCTCCCGAGTCTCTGGGATTACAGGCGTGTGCCACCATGCCCAATTTACAAAGAATTCTTATTCACGTAATTGAAATGTGTCCTGCTGTTACAGAGTACTGCTACAGGACAGCAGAGAAGGTTAGGGAACCAGGTTAATATTTTCTTGGCTGTCACCAAGCCTCTATGGCTTCCCCTCCTCCCGTCGCCAGGGTCGCTGCAACATTTCTCAGCTGAATGGTGCCGCGCTCTCCCCACTTCCCGTCTCGCTGTGCATAACTTCCGGTGGCTAGCGGAAGCCGGGTCTGTGGCCGCGGGAGGCCGGGACCCGAGGCATGGCGGCAGCGGCGGGGGCGGGGCCGGGGGAGGTGCGCACGAAGCTGGCTGCAGCGTCCCTCACCCCGGCCCCTTGAACCTGGACCCGACAGGTGAGGACTTCTTCTCTTTGGCCCAGCCTCCAAGCGGGTCAGACCTTCCCTGTCAGGCTCCTCCCCGCATGACACCGAGCCCTGGCGACCCCCTCCATCCCTCAGAATTCCCTTCCCATCGAGGCCCCGCCCCGCGCTTTTCTTTCCGGGGGCGCCTCTTTGGGCACGTGTGTCTTAGACTTGGCATCCCATTGTTGAGTTGGAAGTCGTGGCGAGGAATTGAGCGATGTGTCCACATGGGGAGACTGAGATCTAGCAGGCGGAACGGACTTTGTGTTATACATGAGTTGCCCGATTCTGCCAGGCTTTCCTAACTTCTTTCATTCCATAAGATCCCGAAACGCCTAGTACGCGACCCAGGGTGAACTGGGTGGGAAAGTAGACATGGTTATTTCCTGTCCGGAGAGTAGAGGGTAGCGGGAGACTCAGACTTTAAACACAACTATACAAGGGAAAGTATAAATACAAATTGTGATAGTTATCCTAGGGAAAAAGAAAAATAACGATGAGTCCTGATTTAGATAGGAAGGTCAGGGAAGACCTTTTGAAGGTGACACTTAAGGTACACTGGAGAAGTTACAGCAAGAGCAGGGAGAACATTTTAGGCTAGGGAATGTTCCTAGTGGATGCCCGAGTTTGCAGAGCACTTGGCATGAGGCAGGTCCAGTTTGTAAGAAGAAAGCCTTGCTCCGTGTCAAGCACTGTGATGGGCATGCAGGATTTAGTAGTGTTTGTGTACGGCTCACCGTCTGGTGAGGGCTTTAGGCATGAGTAAAAGGCAAAGGCAGAGTTACAAGTATAATAAGTGCAATGAAGGAGAGAGGTGGTTAGCATATTGGGATTTTGTCTAATGGAAAAGGGAAGGAAGACTTACCTGAAGGAGTGATGATTAAGTTGGTATCTGAAATAAGAGGTAGCAAAGCCAGAAGAACTTCTGTAAAGAGCCACATGGTAAATATTTTAGACCTATCTGGTCTTTGTCTCAACCACTCAGCTGTCTCTTCATAGGGCAAAAGCAACTATGAGTAATATGTAAATGAAGGGGTATGTCTGTGTTCCCATGAAACTTTATTTACAAAAACAAGGAGGCTGGCTAGATTTGGTCTGAGGGCATTAATTTACTAAACCCCTCTTGCTCTAGTCTAGATAGATTTTATATCCTTATCCAGTTTGTATAATTTATGAGTATGATTTAAACAGTTTTACAAAACAATGCCCTTACTGTATACGTGAATTTTTTTGGAGGGAGCATTGCTGGGCATCAGACCTAGGCCCTAGCACTAAACCACTCAGCAGACCCCACCTCCCCGTTGTAGTTTTGATTTGCAGTTCTCTGGTGATTAATGGTTGTGGGCAACCTGTCATTTGCTTTTTGGCCATTTATTTGTATGTCATTTTAGAGCTGGGAATGTAGCTCAGTGGTAGAGCACTCATCTAGTTTGTGCAAGGCCCTGTGTTTGATCCCTATTACTGGGGAAAAAAAAAAGAAAGAAAGAAAGAAAGAAAGAAAGAAAGAAAGAAAGAAAGTAAGTTGTATGTCTTTTACTTGTCTCTCTTTTTTTTTTTTTTGGCAGTTCTGGGCACTGAACCTTTGAGCTGTATCCTCAGCCCTTTTTTAAAATTTTGATAGAGTCTTGTTAGGTTGCCAAGGCTGGCCTCAAATTTGGGTTCTTCCTGACTCAGCCTCCTGAGTTGCTGGGATTACAGGCATGCACCACCACACCTGGTCTACTTTATCCATTTTTAAATTGTTTTATGATTTTTTTGTTGTTGAGTTTTAGAAGTTCTATATATATTCTGGATTTCATTTCCTCATCAGATACATGATTGGCAAATATTTCCTTTCATTCTATAAGCTGCCTTTCACTTTGTTGATTGTATGCTTTGATGTGCAGTTGTTTTTAAGTTTGAAGTATTCCCATTTGTTTGTTTTTGATATCTGATTTAAAAAATTGCTGGGCTGGGGATATAGCTCAGTTGGTAGAGTGTTTGCCTCCCAAGCACAAGGCCCTGGGTTCAATCCCCAGTACCAAAAAAAAAAAAAAAAAAAAAATTGCTAAGACCAAATGTCACGAAACTCCCCTTTATGTTTTGTTTTAGGAATTTTATAGTTATAGGTCTTACGTTTAGGTTGTTAATCCATTTTTAGTTAATTTTTGTAAATGATATAAGCTTCCAGCTTCATTCTTTTACATATGGATATTGGATTTTCCCAGAACTATTTGTTGAAGAGACTGTCATTTTCCTATTGAAAGGTATTCATATGGTTGTTAAAGACCATTTCATTAAATACGTGAAGATTTATTCCCAGGCGCTCTATTCCTCGGCCCATGTCAGTACCATGCTTTTTTGATTACTGTGGCTTTATAATTTGTTTTAAAATCTGGAAGCATGAGTTCTTCAACTTTGTTATTTTTCAGCATTATTTTGGCTCTTTGGGTTCCTTGAGATTTCTTGAATTTCTATTTTTACATTATTTTTTACATTGGGATTTTGATAGAGATTACATTGGAACTGTGTAGATTACTTTATGTGATAGGATCATTTTAATGGCCTGGTAAATATTTTTTGTTTGTTGAATGCACATTGATTATCATTCTTTTACTGTTCAAATTTGATGCTCTTGTATTCTATTGAACATTGTTATTAGCTGAACATACTTGGGAGTTATTCCTTGTGAACTCCATCCCTCAACCCTGTTTCTAGGCTTAGAAGTGTCAGAACTACTTCCTGACTATAATCTGGGAACACAAATTGCTGGTTACTGTCATCTCAGGGGATCCTAGGTTTACTATAGAAATCTGTTTGACTTGTGTATCTATACATTTTGGTAAATTTTCTTTTCTTTTCTTGATTTCTACCTTTTCTATGCAGATATGTGATAATGGATCATCATGTTTCCACTATTAAACCGCGAAGAATACAAAATCAAAATGTCATTCACCGTTTGGAAAGGCGGCGGATCAGTTCAGGCAAGGCAGGTACCCATTGGCACCAGGTTCGAGTGTTCCACCAGAATGTCTTCCCTAACTTTACAGTTGTCAACGTTGAAAAGCCTCCTTGTTTCTTGCGTAAATTCTCACCTGATGGACGCTACTTTATTGCTTTTTCTTCTGACCAGACATCTCTTGAAATTTATGAGTACCAGGGCTGCCAGGCAGCAGAGGACCTATTGCAGGGATATGAGGGGGAGATCCTATCCAATGGCAATGACCAGCGGTCAGTCAACATCCGGGGCAGGCTTTTTGAACGCTTTTTTGTCTTGTTGCACATTACAAATGTAGCAGCCAATGGCGAGCACCTGAACCGGGAGTGTAGCCTCTTCACTGATGATTGCCGGTGTGTGATCGTGGGCTCTGCTGCCTACCTCCCAGACGAGCCTCACCCTCCTTTCTATGAGGTATATCGGAACAGTGAATCAGTGACCCCCAATCCACGGTCCCCTCTAGAGGACTATTCCCTCCACATAATTGACCTTCACACTGGACGCTTATGCGATACACGCACATTCAAGTGTGATAAAGTGGTCCTGTCACACAACCAAGGGCTGTACTTGTATAAAAACATCCTGGCCATCTTGTCTGTGCAGCAGCAGACCATCCATGTCTTCCAGGTGACTCCTGAAGGCACATTCATCGATGTGCGGACCATTGGCCGCTTCTGCTATGAAGATGACCTGCTCACTGTGTCGGCTGTTTTCCCTGAAGTACAGCGGGACAGTCAGACAGGCATGGCCAATCCCTTTAGGGATCCTTTCATCAACTCCCTGAAACACCGGCTACTAGTATACCTGTGGCGCCGGGCAGAGCAGGATGGTAGTGCAATGGCCAAGAGGCGCTTCTTCCAGTACTTTGACCAGCTGCGGCAGCTGCGCATGTGGAAAATGCAGCTTCTGGATGAAAACCATCTGTTTATCAAGTATACCAGTGAGGACGTAGTGACATTGCGAGTCACTGATCCATCTCAGGTATGGAGTGAGTTCTCCCCTTTACATTATCAGTCTTCTTGGCAAAATGAGAAAGTTTCTCTGATTGTGTGTAGCCAGCCCCTCAGGAATACACATCTTAGGTAGTCTGAATATTTGCTATCCCAGTGCTCAAAAAGAATCAGCTCCATTTTTCTCTGGCCACAGGTATTGCTCGGGACACATGCAAGCTAAATCTCAAGCTATTGACATATAGATAGTCCACTCTTTAATTATTGTACTAATTCTTCTGTGGAGCATTTTCAGCTCACTTGAGATAGAAGCTCAAATGCTTTAAGGTCAGGGTTTGACAACCTCGGGTTAATCCTGCCTTGGTTTTTGTGAGACTGTGCTTATGGAGCTGGCTGATTTGGTTCTGAGATGAGCACTCCATGCAAAAATGAAATTCCCCTAAAACTCTAACCTTGCTATCCTGCTTAAGAAGTTAAGTCAATTTACTTCTCAATAAAGTCCTTTTTGTAAGGTAGATATTAAGTAAATTTCATTTGATACAGTTTGGGACTTCACCCTGACCTTGCCCATGTACTAAAACAGGTTGCAGATTACTGAAAAGATCAAAGGGAATCCCAGATTCCTGCTCCAACAGGAGAATCATCAGGAATATAGGTATGAAGGACTTTGAATTTGGGTGACAGATGTTTGTAGGTGGAGAGGCATTTCTCAAAAGGGAATAAGGGGGTGTTACGAGCACGAAAATATGAGTCAAAATACCATGTGGAAATTCAGGGTGCTTTGAGCATTGTCTTTGAAAAACTATGCACTTCGGTATTGACCAAGTAAAAGGTGAATCTTTCTGTACCTTTGCTCTCCCCACCCCATTCTCCTGTTTTAGATTGCCCCCTTAGATACTAGTTTGGAAATTCAGAATAGCTAGCCAACCAGTAAACGATATAGCCAGCTGAGTCTGTCTCTCATTGGCCTGCAGTTGATTCTGCCATTGAAGGAAACTATACAGGGCTTTGTTTTCCAAACCCTCACCAGCCTGGGGCAAAATATCTTCCAACAGGTTTCTTTTGAGTCAGAATCTATGTATTCTAAAAAAGAGTAAAATGGCTGATTATTATTTTTTTTATTCTTATGATGAACTCAACCATTTAGCCATCGCAGATAGTTCACCTTGTGTTATGGGAAATTGGTAGTACAGTCCTTCCCTTTTATCCCCTCCTGTCCTTAATTTCCTAGTTTGCCCCAGAGAGAAACACGGTAAATGTTTGTGTAATTTTATATTGATATAATTATGAGAGATTCTGGTAAAGCCCTGATATGATCAAAGTATTGTCTGGGTCTATAGAAAGGACACGAGTTAATCTTTTATTTAGGTTAGAGCTATAATTACCTTTTTATTTTGGAGGGAATAAGTTGTCTGTGATTATTGCATTTGAGATTATCCTTTTTTCCATTGCTAAAGGGTGACCTATATTTTTCTGGTAGCTACAATAAGTTGTAACTGGAAAGCTTCTAGGGCTCTGTCTTTTGCTTACAGAGTTTGTAACTCTAAACCCAGTCTCCTTGCCCCAATTATCCTCCTCACTTCTCCCCCAGTTTAATTTGATAGGTTCCAATAAGGTTGATGAGTAAAAAATGCATCCAGGCACAAAGCCTTGGTAATATTATGGGTACTATTCTCAGGTTACCCTCCAGCCTCTTTAATTTACAGCCAAATTTAATTCCAGGTGACTGCAAAAGCCATGTAATAGAAACTCTGGGAAGAACTAATTACTAGTAAAACAGGTGGGCCAAATGGCTCCAGAAATTGGTAATGGAGATTTAAATAGTCAGAGGAGGGTGAAATACTAATCCCAGTGTTCTGAAAACTTGTGTCTAGAGTCCTGTTGGAAGCTTGCAAACTAATCCACACTGCTACATTCACTGTGACAAAAAGTGGGGGTTATTGGAGCTTCCTGTTAGAGCGTTGCACTGGAGGTTTAAAGGAAGTGGGCTAGTCACCTAGGGGTCCATTCAGAAAAAGCTATAACTGCCACCTATGGCATTTGAATGCTTTTCAGTTTCCCACTCTGATCTTAATTGCTACAAATCTCAAATGTACCTTACAAACGAGCTTAAGGGAAAGAACATTTACAAAGAAAGAAATGGAAAATGCCTCTCTGATTTTTCATTTGTTCAGCAGTAGTATCCTGCATGGATACAACTTGCCTGGGCAGTTTTAGCACACAAAGTACTTAAGGTGTCTCTCTGCATGTTAGAAGTATTAAGAAGGAAAAGTAAATGCCCCTAAATTGAACTTTCAACTGTACACATACAAGAGAAAATCATTTGCCAACAGGCAGGCCCAGGCTGCAAATCACTTTCTCAGCAGGAAAGAAAATTAAATCTGGCATTTTAAAACAGTGTTTTTTTGTTTTTTTGTTTTGTTTTGTTTTTTTAATCTCACGGTGGGTTGGGGAGCAAGTAGGCAATAAATACTTGGAAGGAAAAATATTGAACGTGCACAGTTTGAAATGAATGATTGAAAATGTTTCCATACGTAATATTCTGGCAACTCAGTAATTCTAGCAGCAAAGATGCAGTGGGAAATCTGGCAGCATTGAGACTCTATTGATAAGGCCACTAATGCTTCTCCTTTCCCAGAACCACTGGCAGCCATGTTTCTACAATACTGGTAAAGCTGAGGTTTTTGCTTGTTTTGTTTGGGAGGCATGCATTTTAGGCCAACTGATAAGTTTCTAGGCATGTCATTACACTCAGCTGTCCCATAGCTCTCTCTCTACCTCTACAGGCATCTTTCTTTGTAGTGTACAATATGGTGACAACTGAGGTGATTGCCGTGTTTGAGAATACATCGGATGAGCTTTTGGAACTTTTTGAGAACTTCTGTGATCTCTTCCGTAATGCTACCTTGCACAGTGAAGTCCAATTTCCATGCTCAGCTTCCAGCAACAATTTTGCAAGGCAGATCCAGCGCCGGTAAGCTGTACCACCAAGCTTCACAGGCTTAATTTTTCTTTAGAAAATTATTGTTGTTGGGCCAGTAGTCATTTCCTCTAGGACACCCCCTTCTCTGTCCACCTGATCTTGGTTAGGGCTGCCTTTTGCAACCACCACCTTGTGTCATGGTGAATTTCTCTCTTTCAGCACTTGTGGAATTTGTGCATTGTCTGGATTCTTTCTAGACTGTATGTGAGCTGCAGATAGTATATCTGTTTATTTGTTACTGTATCCTCAGTGGTGCACTGTTGAGTACTTAAATGTTTGTTGGATGAATAATTAAGGAAATCATGTTAGAACTTTTGCTTAAATATGATGTGTTGAACACATGGATCTATTTCTGTTTCACTGCAAAACTCTCCCAAAATGACAATAAGGAAATTAGAGGTAGGAACCTTTAAGAACATAGAGAATGAAAGAATAGACAATTGGAAACAAGAGGCATTAACAAAGTTTTGGAGGCTGAAGAGCCAGTGGATGAGTGAAAACTGACCTAGCATACCTCAGGGAGAAAAACTTAACGTTTTTGAGCTTAGTTATCAAGAAACAAACCTGCCTTATAACACAGAGCTCCACAAAGGGTCAGAGGTTGGAGGCCCTAGGTATCTCCTAAGGTACCTGTGAGGTATATTGAAATCAAAATTGTTCGACCCTCGAGAGCCCTTCCCCTACACCTTCAGCAGCCAAGATACTTTCTTCCCCTACCTTCAGGAAGGGTTTTATTTTCTGGACATAATAAACCAGAGAGGCTCTGATTTCAGGTTCATGAGACAGAGCTGACAGTGGGGTAAAACATTATGCTTAAAATAGAAATTAAGTTAAGATACTGAAGGGTAAGATATACCTATCCTCTTTCTCAGATGTGATATACAGGTTTATATGCCCCACACAGGAGTTAAGAGATTTTTCCATAGGAAAACTGACCAGCCCAGAGATGAGACCTTCAAATATTAATACTTGGAGTTCCTTCACCAAATACCTTGGCCATCCCAAATAGATCCATACCAGTTGGCAAGGTCCTCTTATGAACCAGAGCCTCTAATAACTGCCTTCGTTCATTATTGAGAAAGGAATGGTTTCTTTGGGCTAAGTACCCAAGATAAATCTTGCTCTAGTGAAATAGGACCTCAAATACCTTAATTGTTCTAACTTTAAGCAAGAATGGAAGATATTTGCTTTAGTTTCTGAGATGGGTCATTACCACAATAAGGTTGAATCAGATTAAATATTACTGCTACTAGGAAAAAATGAGCAAAGCAGGTGTCTTAATTTGCTGGCCTCATATAAAAGGATAGGATTCAACTGGAAATAGAGGGATGTTGATGTTCAGACAATTACCTTTTTCTCTGGTGCCCACAAATCTTTTGCCTTATTAGCATCTCTACTCAATGTAGAAGGAGTTTTTGGAAATTGAACATGGCTCAGATTTTGCTTTTTTCATTGTGGAATGAATTTTCTTTCTTTCTCTTTCTCTTTGAAGTGCTGGGGATAGAACCTAGGAATTTTCTTGTTTCAGAATTAACTTTTGTTGTATTGTATTTGTTTGTTTTTTAAACTTTTATTTTGAGGCAGGGTCTTACTAAGTTCCTTAGGGTCCTGCTATGTTACCAGGGCTGTCCTTGAACTTGCAGACCTCCTGTCTCAGCCTCCCCAGCTGCTGTGATTACAGGCATGTGCCACTGCACCTGGCTAAAATTAACTTTTAAATTATGCAGATCATTAGCAAATTCAAGAGGTGGTACACTCAGTCAAAACATCAAAGAGGTAAGCTCCATTAGGGCAGGGATTTTGTGTATTGTGTTCACTACCATATTCTTAACACCAGGGCCAGTGTCTGTCATTTGGGAGCAGCTCATAGCTATCTGTTGAATGAATGAAGCAACCAGAAAATAAAGGAAACTGTTTTCTGAAAAGCATTTCACAGTGCCTCTGGAATTAAGCAGAACTGCAGGAAACCTCCAGAGGAGAAAATAAAGAGAAAAGTTGTATATTTTAGCTCAGTGATCTTCAAAACAATTTTTCTTCATATTTTCTTCAAAAATATCATATTTTTTCAAAGGATTTTGAAAAAATATGGATAACCTTCACATTTTTAAGTTGATCTCTAATTTTTTTAAACTATTAAAATACTACTAAATTTAAGTAGTTTTAAAGGACATTATTCTCAGTGTATATTGAGCATTGACATTTAAAAAATAAAATAATTTCCAGGCATGGTGGTGCATACTTGTAATCCCAGCAACTAGGAGGTGAAGACAGGAGGATTGCAGGTTTAAGGCCAGCCTCTGCAGCTTAGTGAGACCCTAAGCAATTTAGTCAGACCCTGTTTCAAGATAAAAAATAAAAAGGCCTGAGGAGGTAGCTCAGTTGTAAAGCAACCCTGGATTCAATCCCCAGTACCAAAAATAAAAATTTAAAAAAAATACATAAATAAAAATAAAATTGTGTGATTCCCAGAACCATACATACACATGCAGAAATAATAAAAATCATTATAGTATTCTTAAGTATAGCCAAAGGACTCTGTCATAGTAATTTGTGTTCCAGTTACGTGATATAAAAAATACAGAGCAAATTATTCTTTTATCTTGGAAATTTTACATTGTTTCTTCTTATTTTCAAATTCATATATTATTCCATCTCACCCAAACAAGTGTATCCTGACATAGTATATTTTGTTGACTACCATGTCATACTTTCTTTGAAAATGTAATGTATATGTAAATAGAAAGTATTTTTTCATTTCATATGAACATTGGGCTTTAAATGCTAAATTTTGTGGTTTTCTTTTCTCAATAATCTTTTGATAAAAATAAAAGAACATGGGTCTATTGTCAGAATTAAAAAAAAAATACCAAGGGTCATGAATCATCCTTTATCTTAAAAGAGAACAAAATAATAGTATAAGGCATAGAGAGAAGGGAATCAATATCACATTCATTTTAACAATTGAAGATATAAAAATAGGAACTTTCCTAGGACAATGAGAAGCCCTTGGGACTTAAAGATTGTTGGATATAATTGAGGAACTCTCCAAGAACATAGAATAAAAAGATAAGGGAAGTGGGATAGCAACAGTTAAAAAAAAAAAAGAGGATCTGCCCATGAGTGCCAACATCTGGCTAATTCCAGAAGAGTAGAGAAATTGGAGGGGAAGAAATCCTATGAGCAGTTTTTTAGTATTGAAGGACCTAACTTTCCTGATTGGCAGGGCCATCCAGTGGTTACTGGAACTGACTCATTGAGTGTGTTTTCATGAGAGCTAACTTAAACTTTCAGAAATTTTTTCAAGCTGATCATTAAACATAGCCATTATTAAAAATTAGTTATTTCACAGTTATTGGTTCCTTCTTATTTTGCTATAAGTGGTGCTCTTATTTTTATCTTATTTCATGTGTATGGTGAAAGCACTATATAATGATGTGTCATGGGGGATCTCTTGACAACTCCTTTTGATGACATCACATTAATACCTTGAGATTGACCAGAGTAGGAAGGTTTACACCACAGGAATTGGCATGTTCTACAAATCATGTTTTTTTTTTTTTTTTTTTTTCCCCAGAGAAAAATTACTATCCTTTATCATCATACTACTGAATCTGTCAGATATCCAGTACAGTCAGTACACTGATGCATTTGTACTGATGCATATCATGAAATTTTAGAACATTCAAAATAAGGGAATTGAACCCAGGGGCACTTAACCACTGAGCCACATACCCATCCCTTTTTAAAAAAATATATTAAGAGACAGGTTCTCACTGAGTTGCATAGGGCCTTGCTAAGTTGCTGAGGCTGGTTTTGAGCTTGCAATCCTCCTGTTTCCACCTCCCGAGCTGCTGGGATTATAGACATGTGCCATTGCTCTCGGCTCAGAAAGAGCATTTTTATTTAAAAAAAGTAAGTCATCTAAATGACATTGGACTTATTAATAGCAACATTGAAAGCTTGAAGCTATTAAAATCATTCTCTCAAAATTTTATGGAAAAGGGGATTTCTGTTCCAGAATTTAATATCCAAACAACAGAGTAGAACAAGGATATTTTCAGATCTGTAAGACTAGAACAGTTACTTCCTGTGTGCCTTTTCTGAGGAAGCCTCTGTAAAATGTATTTCACCAGTAAACACAAAAGAATGGTATGCAGGAAATGGAGAGTCAGATACAGGAGAGAGGCTGAAGGCTGACAGAATTCTGAGGATGATGGTAAGAGGAAGTTGCAGGATGACAGTCCACTAATAAGACCAGATGGCAGCAGGAGGGCAGAGGATTGCAGAACGATGTATCCCAGGAGAAAATAATTGTGATAATATCTGGCGTTTCGAATATATTAAAAAATAGTCACAGGACTGGGGATGTAGCTCATTGGTAGAGTGCTTGCCTAATGTGCCCAAGGTCCTGGATTCAATCCCCAGCATGACACAAAATTGTCAGTTTTTTTTCTAGTAGGGTGGATAGTGGTATTTGAGCAAAAAGCTTTTGAAGGAGATCAGGGAGCAAGCCATGTGGAAGTGAGGAAGAGAAGTATACCACACAAAGAAACTAGAAAATCTAAACATCCTGAGATGTTTTTGATGCATTTTGAGGCATACCAGGGAGACCAGGATGTCTGGATTGAAGTGAGCAAGAGTAGTTGGAGATGGAATCAGAAACCAGATGTGAGGGACGAGGTAAAAATGGCCATTCTATGGCTTTGACTTTCACTGTAGGTAAAGATAGATGGTCCAGTGTTCGAACACAGGAATTATGTAGTCTCACTTAGGTTTAACAAGATCACTTTGACTGCTTATGCTCTGGTGTTCCAATAAACTGGAGTGGCTAGAATGGAAGCAGGGACACCAGCAGAGACTATTGCAATGAATGATCCATTAGATAAAATTGTTACATTCTGTTTCCTGCCACAGATTTTAGGGTTAAAGTTTTATTTTTGTTTTTTGTTGTTCACTGATATCTGCTAAGCACATAGAACATTCCTCTGTAATTATTTGTTGATTAATAGTGGTAGCTTAACTGGATTCAGTAGTGCACACATGTAATCCCAGTGACTCGGGAGACTGAGGCAGGAGGATCATAAGTTGGAGGTCAATCAGGGCAATTTAGCGAGATACTAAAAAAAAAAAAAAAAAAAAAAGACTGGGGGGAGTAGTTCAGAGGTAAAGTGCCCCTGGGTTCAATCCCCAATTACCTCCACCAAAACCAAAACAAAACAAAACAAAACAAGAAAACAATGGTGGTAGCACTGGGGTAGTAAGTGATTGTTTTCTCCAAGTAGTTTGAAGGTGGAGACCAGTAGATTAGTGAAGGATGGGATATAGGTTATGAAAGGGCAAAGTCAAATATGAATTCTAATGTTTTTTACTTAGTCAACTTGCAAGAGAGAGTTACCATTAAACTGTAGTGGCAAAACCTGTGGATGGACCAGATTTCGGGGAGAACATCAAGGTTCTATAAGTAGAGAGGTTTAGTAGTTTGGCAAAAAGGATAGAGTGTTAATTGTGTCAGAGCCACCTGACAGGCCAGGTAATAAGGATTGATAATTAAATATTTTTAGTAAAATCACTGGGGACTGTGGTAAGAGCAGTTTCAGTTAGATGGAGGGGGTGAAAAACTGGATGTATTTTAAAAAGAATGAGAAACTTGGAGTGTAGGTCAGTGGTAGAGCACGTGCTTAGCATGCATGAAGCCTGCATTCAATCCCTGGCACTCTCCCCACCCCACCAAAATAGGCGCAAGAGAGGGAAAAGTTGAAAAGTTGGAGACAATAAAAAAAAGTGTTTTGAGGAGTTTTGTTGTAAAGGGGAACTGAAAAGCAAGTTTATATGCAAATAGAACTGATCCTGTAGAGAAAGGGGAAACTGATATTTTAGACAAGTGGGGAAAGAATTGTTTTAAGTATATGAGAGGGGAAGGGGTCTAATGCACAAGTGAAGTGACTGGATGGTATACAGGGACAGATGTTGGGCAGATGTGCTGGGAGTGGCTTTGAAAATTACTGTTTGCTTGTATTTATCGCTAACAAAGTAAGCAATGCCATTAGTTGAGTTGGTGCATAGAGGAGGGCTAAAGTCATGGAAGAAAATGGGAGCCTGGCTGGACTATGGAAGTGTAGTGTGAATACCCGCAACATTGAGGGTCCATGTGAGGTTCCTGGTCGTATGTTTAAAGTGAACAGTCCTATATGCTTTTCTCTAGCCACAGAGAAAATGAGTGGACACAGATGTGGAATAGGCAGAGTTGAGTATCTTTAGAGTCAAGGTTTTTTCTAAGCAAGTATGACAAAGAGAGTTCAAGATTGTTGAGAATAAGTGCAGTGGAGTGATTTTCATGATTGTGGAATATGAAAAAGCTAAGGAGAAAGGGGGGATGTGACGCGGGTGTTGGATAGCAAAGTTGGTAGATCGTACTCCCATGGGGTTGAATGTTGAAGTTGGGATGAGTAGAGGGCAGGAGCTGTAAAGATAGGAGAGAAAATGATTGAAGAATATGATGACCTAGGTGAGACTACACAGGTTGCAGTGACTGATAATGAGGTTGAGGGTGGGACCATGGGAATGAGCAACTGAGGCTGAAAGATTGGGGTACTAGGAGCCTGAGGTGTTAGAAGGATCATTTCTGAGAATTTTGAGATTATCTAGAATTAAGGGAGGTGATTGGACAGTGACTCTGAGTCAGGAATTAAACTGGCAAAAATGTCAGAGGAGTGACTGCTTCATCTTTTAAGCAGTAGGGAGCATGGAGAGTGCAGAAGGTGGGTGCTGCTGTGGAACAAGAGCTGTTGCAATCTAAAGACTGTCACAGATGCTTTGAGTCATGATAATTACAAGGCCATGAGCCAGTCGCCATCACTTTACCTTCTGAAGTCAGATGTGTATCTGTTTGTTACCATTCTTCTGAAAATCAGTGTTTGTGCAGGAGTGTAGGTAACTCATTCCCAAACTGTATTTAAACATAGTTTGTCCAAAAGTTTGTTGAAAGCTGACTTATAACTGATCCCAAGACGAGTCAGAAGCTGCTTCAGTATTCCCTGCTCTCCTTCACTCCCTCTCTACTCACTATTGGGGATAGGAAGTTCTTGAATTTTTTCCCCCTAGTTGAGCTATTATCAAAAGAGGGTAGAAATAGTTGTTTTAGAACAGTAACAATTCATTTTAAATTCGTTTGTAGAGCCTTTGTTAACTTTTCTAAAGTAATATAATGTTCCCCATTTTTGTTTTCTGCATTTTAAGAGTATCTGTAGCTAGCCAGACTTACAATGTGAGAGAGTCCCAGCTCTATTTAATATCTGAAATTTAATATTTATTTACAGAGTGAGTGGTGTTTAGACATGTCTTTCAATTTAAAATTCAAAGCAGCCTCTAGGAAAGCCTTCCTCATTGGTGCTTTATTTTAGGTTCAAAGACACGATTATAAATGCCAAGTATGGAGGGCACACGGAGGCCGTGCGCCGGCTGCTGGGTCAGCTCCCCATCAGTGCACAGTCCTACAGTGGCAGCCCCTACCTGGATTTGTCTCTCTTCAGCTATGATGACAAGTGGGTGTCAGTCATGGAGCGACCCAAGACTTGTGGAGATCACCCCATCAGGTACTTTGTTACTGCCACAGCTGCACACTGTTCAAGGGCTGAAGATAGCCTGCTTCCCTGTCTTTCCTTCCTGAACATCATTCCCATGTGACTATCTCTGCTTGTACTCATGGATGAGACTGAAAGGGGCAAGCTATTTTTGTAATGGACTGAGTGCTTTGATCATTTAAGTACTAGTCTTATAAATTAACTACTCCTACTCTTTGCTTGCCATCAAAACATCTAATTCAGATAAGTGTTTTGTTTTTAAAGGTATCTGGGAAAAAACTGTACTCTGTGCTAATAGGAAGAGGAACTGGAACCACTGGGACCAGTGGGGGTTCTTTGTGGGGAGGGAGTTGTATCCCTGGAGCTCTAAGCTAGAGCTTGAAAGGTGTTTTCATATAGAAACCGTGGTTGGTAGAGGTTTATAGTAGATGTCTTTCATCACCCAGTTTCATTGTGAATTAAATGGATCTGTGTGGTGTACACTGTTTATAATATTTCCTTTGGGAGATTGCAATCAATTCCAAAAACCAGTTCAACTTCTTCTTTTTTTAAATCATGGAAAGTTTTAAACTTTATACAAAAAATAGGAGAGTATGATGACTTCCCATGCAACTGTCACCAGCTTCAGCAGTTACTAACTCATGACCAGTCTTTTTCATCTCTTCCCACTATAACATCCTTCCTTTCCACTGCCACCCCAAATTATTTTGTAGCAAATACCAGTAATCCTAGCATTTTCTCCATAAATATTTCAGGAAGAATTTCTAAACAATAAAAACTTTACAATAACAAAAATTCTTAATATCATTATCCCATCTTAAGAAAAGTAACAAAAACTTATTAATACCACCAAATATTTAATCAGTTTTCACATTGCTGTCTTGTAACCAACCCCTTTTCGTTGTAATTATGGTTAGCATCATACTTTGTTTATTCTTTGTTCTAGTCAGTATCTAAACAAAGTTCATGCATTGCATTTGATTACTGTTTCCTTAATATTCTGTAGGTTCTGCTTACCTCTTTTATTTTCCTTGCAGTGAAATTGTTGAAGAAACCATGTTGTTTGTTCTATAGTGTTCCCATATTCTAGATTTTGCCCATTGTATCTCTGGGGTAGTATTTATTGTATTTCTCATTCCTCTCCTACTTCCTGTGCTGGTCATTAGGTTTAGAAGCTCAAGCAACTGACTTTAAATTATAAGCCCTTTGTGTTTTGGGGAGTGTGTGCATAAGGTTAATGTGCTTTTTACTCATAAAAGCACATAATGGGCCTCATTTGATATAGTCATGTAGCCGGAGATACATTTCTGTCCTTTCTGACTTCCCTGCCTCGTCATTTGAAAACATGAACCCAAATAACACATCTGGCAATGCCATTGTTTATGACAAAGAGCTTTTCTTATATTAATTCAAAATGAGAAATGTAAGAATTAAGGTATTCGAAGAGGTACTGTAGCATCTTCATTGTATATTCCATTCTAGTGTTTGTCAGTATGCATGTTTATATATTATGATTAGTGTCACATTTGTAGTATTCTGAACAATTTTCCATCATCTTGTATAGTTCTCATAATTACAGTCCTAATGATGGCATATTATTTCATCAAGTAAATATGCCAAGGTTTATTTATTCCCTTAATGCTGAGCACTTATGCCATAGTAGCAGACTTTAACCAAGTCACTGTTTACTTTTTTTTAACTTAAATTCTGAGGATTTGAATTCTTGGGAATGGGATTATTTCATCAAAGCCTATCTTTAGGTAGGCTTACATACTTGCTTTCCAAAAGGGAAATTATAGAGCTATTTAATTCAGGGCTCTTCATTTTCTAGAACCTGCTTCCAATTCAGCTCCTAGTCTGCCAATTATCTCTAGCTCCTCAAACCAAAAGTCATTTATTTTGCAAGATGAATATATGGGAGCATAATTAGTTTTACTGTACTGGATGAAAAATTAAAAACTGCTTGGTATTTGTGTGTGAAAAAGAAGACCCTTCCAAAATAATTTATTCTAAAAAATAAAAAACTTAAAGATAGACCTAGATCTGTTCTGTCCTATATGGTAGTTGCTGCCTGCCTGTGTCTATTGGAGCACTTAAAATGATTCTGGGTTGAGATGTGCTCAAGTGTCAAATACATACCAGATTTCAAAGATTTAATCATGGGAAATAAAAATATAAAAATGGGAAATATAAATAATTATACTGAACATAGGTTGAAATAATATTTTGGTTAATTGGATTAAATAAAATATTTTATTATAACTGATTTCACCTTTTTCTTTTTGCTCTTTTAAATATGGCTACCTGAAAATTTAAAATTACGCATGTGGCTTAGATTTGTGACTTGATTTTATTTCTAGCCCTGGCCTAGACAGTGTTTAGGAAGCAGCTTCTAGAAGCCAGGAGGCTATGATTGAGTGTGTAGTAAGGATCATCTTGGTAAAGAGAAGTGATCAGTGACAGTGACTCAGGACATCTAGTAAAATTTGTAATCACTCTGCTCCCAAAATGAATTGAGCAGACCTAGGGGATTTAATAGACCCCTAGACCTAGGGGATTTTATAGATCTGATAACATGGGGCTGATGTAAAAGGAGATTTCATTAATCAGATAAAAGAGTAGATGCATCCCCTGCTATCCAAATTTTAAGGTGGTGGTGAATATCAACCTGGTCCTCTCTTTCTGTCTCCTTTTTCCATTTAGGTTCTATGCCCGGGACTCTGGCCTGCTCAAGTTTGAGATCCAGGCAGGCTTATTGGGCCGCCCCATCAACCACACAGTGCGACGCCTCGTTGCCTTCACCTTTCACCCTTTTGAGCCTTTTGCCATTTCCGTGCAGAGGACTAATGCTGAGTATGTTGTCAACTTCCATATGCGACACTGCTGCACGTAGGTGCCTGACCACAGCCAGGTTATCTGGCCTTCCAGGACTTTGTCCCATTCTTATTTCAGTGGACTCTAGAGTACATGCTGCCGACTACCAGCTCTGTGGGTTCTGCACTGGTATACCTCACATGGAACAGAGCCAGGGAGAAGCAGGGGCTCTTCCTAATGGGATTTTTTTTTTTTAATTGTATACAATACTGCTACTGATTGATTTGAAGTCCTTTTGCCTTTTCCCTGTGGGAATGCCCAGCATTAATTAAGTCCATTTAATTTTTATTTAGCATTCTATTGCTGTGAAGATAAAAGCATTACACCTTAACCCCTTTCATGTCACTTCTTTGGCATTATGGTATGCAGCCCAAAGCAGGTAAATGTTGTTTACTCATGAGAACTGTGTATAATTTTTCCACTTACCAACAAGCAGAACTATCTTTATAAGAAAAAATTAAAGCCTTGGTATTTTCTTACTTAAACATATCCTGTCTGATGATTGCCTTATACTCCCATCACACAGTGCTTTTTGAGTGCTTGGGTTCCAGGAGGGACTGGAAGAGGCGAGAGTCCTTGATGCAGCAGCTGCTCCTGGGAGCGTAAGTGGTATGTGCCAGCATGGAAGACAGTTACTTCCAGGATTCTTTCCCTCCCCAGGGTTTTCTCCTGGTAATTGTTACAGCTGGAGGAGCAGGGCATAATTGCGCATTCTCATGTGGAAGCATGTTCATATCTGTACCATCTGTGTCGTGCGGGTGGGTGAGTGAGCAGCCCTTGTTGGCCATAGTAGAAACAAACACTGAGTAGCACGTACTATCCTTCCAGTAGTGGGAGCTTGCAAACACCAGGTGCCCCTAAAGAGATCAGACTGGTTGTCCCTGAGTGACTGAGCTGTCACAGACAACTGCTGGCCCCCAGCCTGCATCCTTCTGTCACATTCTTAACCAGTCTCCTGTGGAGGGTTTCTCAGACTGTTTATGTTTCATATGCATAATGCATCCCCCAGTAATGTAGTCAGTGTGTTTAGTAACATCTGCCTTTGAAGGTAACTTTGAAATGTTGAGTTCCAGAGCAGACTGTGAAAGGAGCCATGGATCCAAACAGCTGAGTCCTTTATTCCCTCTGCCTTTGGGAACATAAAGACTGATATGAGATACTGACCCCCACCGCAAACAGTGTGGTTAATTTCATTAGTATTGAACAGCTAAATGCATTCTCATTCAGTCTTCAACACAAGATTTGAGCACCTACTATAAGTCAGGTAGACACTATGCACAGATGCTAAGGATGAGGACGGAAATACAGATTCTTATAATACAACATGGTTAAAGCTCTAGTAATGTCTCTCTGAGGACTATGGAAGGAGATGGAGTAGAGGCAAAGAAGGAAAGGCATACTAGGAAAGGGACACTGGAATTGGATAAATAGGAGTGTGTTGTGTGGTCCAGGGTAGAGGATATTTCAAGGAGAAGTTGCATGCACAGAGGAAGGAAAATGAGAAGGCCTTGAAGTTTGTAGCTTTGCAAATAATCTAATAAGTCCTATAGCATGAGCTGGGGCAGAGAAGCAGGGAAGATGTGACTGAGCAGGTAGGCTGCCCCAATATTGTGAGAGGTCTTATGTGTAGTGTTAGGTTTTTACGTTGTGGAAAGCATAACATGAATTTCACAAAGGTCACTTTGAGCAGAATGGAAAATGGTTGGGAGTGAACTAGAGGAGGGAGACCAGATAAGTCCCTGGTGGTCATCTAGAGAAGAATGGAGGGTTTGAGTAACATCAGTGGGCCTCTGGATGGATGAAATACTTCGTAAATCATGATGAGCATTGGTTCCAGTGGTGCGAGTGATCACATCATGTATGAACAGCAGTCCTGTTCTGTGCTCAGTTACTCATTTTCCTAGGAGTTTAGTCACGTGTTTGTGAGGCCACATCAGTTTGGCCTTTCTCTGTAGAAGCACTTAACCTCAGCATGTACCTGAGGACTCAGAGTGGCAAGAGTGAGGGTATGAGATCCCTCAGGCCTTAATGGGAATTCTGACTTTTCCGTGGTCACAGTCTGACCTCCCAGTCTTTTTGAGACTTAAGGAGCACTTCCTTCCACTTTAGTTACACATGCCCCTGGTTATAGCTTACATTCCTTCTAATGCCTAGGTCTGAGAGTATCAATTTCTACACCCACTCTGACGACCTCCTTGTAGCACCTAACTCATTCTACCCCCACTAAAATCAACTTCAGACCTCACTGACACTTCTGGCCCCCTCACCCAATCTGGATTAATTAGAGAGCTAAACTGCTGGAACCAAGAGGCCCCTCTATGCACTGATTCAAACAAGAGTGGAATTTGGTTTTCTTTCTGTCTCTGTAGTCACAACATAGGGCAGATGTTCAGAATCAGTGAGTGGTTCTTTCATACACTGCCATTCAAAATCCTAACTGTCTTCTGTCTTGTTTCTCTGCTGTCCTTTGTGGCATCTTCCTGGAGAGAGGGAGAAAGAGCATGAAGGAGGCTGCCTGGTTACAGGCCCCTGACCATTAGTGGCATATATTGCTTCCAGTTCACATGGGAGGTGTCTCCTTAACCATATGGTCATAACAAGCAGGAGAGTCTGAAAAACACAATGTACCTAATCAGCCATTGCCAGGTACACTTGAATTCAAAATAAGAAAAAAGTGAGTTTGGTGGGTGGTTAGCTGTCTCTGGGTTAACTCTCATTTTCCCTCAGGTCCTCTCCTTTCTTATGTAGCTAGGTCATGTGGTCTTAACACTGTAAACAACTCCCTTGTAAATTATACTCAACTTCTTGCTATCATGCTTTCGACATGCTAGTTTAGAAAAATTTCAACTGTATATATTTGTGTTTGAACATGTGAAAATTGCTGCAGGAAAATCATGTATGTTCTTTAATTCTTAATCACAGACAGAATGGGCACTCAGAAATCCTTGTACTCTCCTTGTCTATTTACTTCCCTCTCCTGGAAACAGCTATTTTTCTACTTTCACCTACCACTGTCCTCAGAATTACTAATACTTCCCAGTTGCCATCTTGCTACCTCCTTCATGGAAGACATGAAAATGATTATGTAGGAATTCCCTTCCCTTTCCCTTTGTGTCAACCCTCTGTCTTGCATTTGTACTGTTCCTTACATTTCCTCCTGATACAGTGAATGCAATATTCCTGCTTCTCTGAAATGCCAGCCTCTCTGTCTTCCACTGAATCCTATTTCCCTTTCACTTCTCAAAAGACTTTTTACTTTGTTCCTACAGTTGTTTTCTCTTCTGCATCTTCTCTCGATAAGTCATCCCCATTAGCTGGTAGATACGCTCTAGGATCTTCTGCCTTTAAAACTTCCTGCTTTGGTTCCCTCATTCCCCTTTAGTTACTGCACATTTCTCTGCTGTCATTCACAGCAGAACTTCTCAAAAGAGTTGTCTGTATGTTATCACTTCTCTATGTTCCATTTTTCTACAGCCCACTCCAGAAAGTGGGCTTTCTGTCCCTACCAATGCACTGACACTGCAGTTGTCTGGGTTTCCAGTGATTTCATGTTGCCAATACCTCTTATCCATCTCTTATTTAACTTCTCCATGTTGGGCATAGTTGATTTCTTTCTGTATCAGGAAACACTTGGTTCTCCTGGTTTCTGAAAACAGCACATGGCTGTGGTTTTTCTCCTGCCTTCCTGATTGTTGCTTTTAGATCTCCTCTTTTGGCTTCCTCTCTGCTGTACCTCAGATATTAGAGTACCCCATTGCTCACTCAGCCTTGGATTTTCACCTTTTAGTTGATTTCATCCATTCCCATCATCTTAAATTCTAGTTTTATATTGATGACTCTCAAAGCCATACCTCTATCCCTAATCTCTTCCTTGAGCTCCAAATTCATTTATCCCATGACTTACATGACATTTTCGTTTGGATATCAAATAGGTATTTCAGATCTAACATGTCTGTAATAACACTTTGATTGCTGGCCCTACTTCCAGACTATTTTCCTTTAAGATTTTCCATATGGCTGGGCATGGTTGCACACACTTGTAATCCCAGTGACTTAAGAGGCTCAGGTAGGAGGATTGCAAGTTCAAGGCCTTGGCGAAAATAACAGTAAAGGGCTGAGGATGTAGAACCCAGGTTTGATACCCAGACCCACCACAAAAAAAAAGAGAAGGAAGGAAGGAGGGAGGAAGGGAGGGAGGGAGGGAGGGAGGAAGAAAGGAAGAAAAGGAAGAAAAGGAAGAAAAGGAAGGAAGGAAGGGAGGGAGGGAGGGAGGAAGGAAGGAAGGAAGGAAGGAAGGAAGGAAGGAAGGAAGGAAGGAAGATAGGTTGGTTTTCCATATGGCTTCAAGATCTACCTATTTACTTGAGCCAAAACTTATAAATTATTCTCAGTTTCTCTTTTTTCCATCACTGTTCAGTCCTGCCACCCCCCTGCCCCCAAATATCTGACTTCACTGTAGGGATGTGCCTTGAGTGATCTAAACTAATGGTATCACTCCCATATTCCTTGCCAGTGTCTAAAAATAGAATCCTAGGCCAAAACTATTCAGTGGAAAGGGTTAGTTTAGGATGTCATGTGTCTTAATTCAGGTCTGTGATACCACAAGGTAAAGATTTCTGGGGAATATTTCTCTTGAGAATGTCAGGAAACACATAGTCCACATTCCCATTATCCAAGGCCCCATGACCATACTCAAAAAGAAGCTGCACCAGGATAAAGTTGACCTGGATACAGAATGAAGAACAGGAAAGAACCTTGCTCCTCGATGACATGGCTGGTTGGCTGGGACTTATAACCCTGAAACCTACCCTGCATCTGGATTTCTAGTTCTGTGAGACAGTACATTTCCTTAATTGTTTAAGCCACTTTGAATTGAACTGTCCATTTCTTGCAATTGAAAGTAAATTAATATATGGAAAGAGTCATAATACTCTTTTAAAAAATTTTTCACTGTGGATATAGCTCAGTTTGTAGAGTGTTTGCCTCGTAATCACAAGACCCTGGGTTCAATCCCCAGCATCACAAAAAAAAAAAAAAGAAATTTTCTTTGTGGTACTGGGGCTTGAACTTAGGTCATTCTACCACTGAGCAACATCCCCAGCCTTTTTGTTTGTTTTTCTAATATTGGGACAGGGTCTCAAGAGGTTGTCAAGGCTGACCTTGAATTCCTGATCATTTTGCCTCACCCTCCCAAATTTCTGGAATTACGGGTGTTCACCACCGTGTGTGGCAGATTCATGAAGTTCTTGCTGACTGGGTACCTTCTTAGATTCAGTTTCCATTTCTGTGAGGCCTTACGATGTGAGGAATCCTGTTCTTGAATTTCTGTAAGTTTCCCTGGGTCTTCCATAGCCCCTTGCAGCCATACTTTAGCTGACCTGAGTGTTTTTTGTAACTAACTAAGAGGATTTAACTAAACGGGACATAAAACACTCAGTCCATTGTGTACTTGGCTGGCACGAATTTCTCAGTCCCTATGTGTGTGTTTATATTAGCTTTGTTCCTCAAGGATTAAGTAAATTCTATTATCTTCTCCATAGATGTCCAGTGAATCTCAAGAATCTTTGGAGAAACAAGTTCTTTGGAACCAGAATGTTTAAGAGAAGCAGGGACAGACTCAGAGAATATGTCTTTAAGATCTAAATTCTTTCTTGGACTTTTCTTCTCTCATCTCTGGTAGCATGACAACATGAGCGAAGCTGTTCTGGATCTTTGAGAGAAAGATTCCATTTAAATGTAGCAAAGCCTCTTTAATTTAGAGCCCTTACAGAGAAGCGCAGTATAAATGAGTGAAAAGCCTAAATTAGATAATTTTAAAAAGAATGGTAGCTTCATTATTTTCGAGTACATGGAGTAACTTAAACTCAGCAATGAAGTGTTCCATTGTATAAGCCCTTAGGGGCATTCCTTAATGAGTAGATTATAATTATTGGTAATCAGCATAACAGTTCTTTGCAACTCGTGCTTTGACAGAATTTGAGCTTATTAAATGATTTTGATGTTCCAGGGGGCAATTTGGTTTACAACATTGATTTGCTCAGTATATACCCTTTATGGCTATAACCCTCTGTTGTTTAAAAAGAAAACTGCTAAAGCCTCTCCATCAGACATTTGATTTCCTTTGTAGGAGACTGAGTGGTATGTAGTAGGATTGGGATTGTTTTGTTTTGTTTCAGTGCTAGGGATTGAACTCAGGGTGTGGAGCATGCTAGGCAGGCACTCCACTACTGAGCTACACCCCCCTGACCCCTTTTACCATATACTGAGACAGGGTCTTACTAAGTTGCCCAAGCTGGCCTCAAACTTGTGATCCTCCTGCCTCAGCCTCCCAAATTGCTGGGATTACAGGCATGTGCCACCATTCTCAGCTGGGTTGGGATTCTTTACCCATGGTGCCCTGATAGAATTATGGAAACAGTTCCATCTTGCACTTGAGGCCTGGTGCAAACCTTGGCTGTGTCAGCTACTAGCCGTGGAACCCTGGGCTTGATAATTAGAACTTCACCGAGTCTCAGTTTCTCCTTTAAAATGGAGGTAGGTTTTTCTACTTTTCAGGGTTGATGTGAGCACTGAATGAGTATTTAAAACTCTTAATATAGTAAGTATTCAGTAAATGCTAACTTCCTTCTTTCTTCCCTTTAGACCTTTTGACTTATATAGGAGGTTGTCCCAATTCTTTTATGCCACAGAGATAGATTTCAGCTCTGCTATTAACTCTTCATTTCCTGGTGACCAAGTGACATAAACTTGACCCTTCTCCAGGCTCAACCCCTGCTCACTCACCGGAAACCAGAAGTATCTGAGATAATGCCATTTTTCTGCCACAGACTCTGCCCCTGGCATATACAGATCTTAAACCAGTACATTCCAAACCCTCTTTGCAGCTGAACACATTGGTTAAAGGGTGCTTTGTTGAGGGTTTGTTATTGTCATATTGCTGATTAACATTATTAAGAGCTTACTATGGGCTGGAAACCATGGTAAGCACCTTATGTAGGAAAACAATGACTGCATTTCATAATTCTGAGATGCATTTTTTAAAAAATTGGAGTATATATTGAAATTGGCATCTTATCAAGGTCAGCCAGGCTGCAGTTGTGACAGCTGCTGTCATCACCTGTGTAAGTGCAAATTGGGCATTTTCTTGCCATTCTGATCATTTTTATGAGTGATGTGCATTGTTGGTGCTACAGGTGTTCAGTGTAAGTGTTTTTAAAGATACTTTCAGATAAATTATACTATGATTTGCGATGATAGTAAAAGATTGTTTTGTACTTAGGCACAGATGCAGGGTAGTGGGGTAATGTTGATATCAGGCCCAGATTTGCCATTGGAGGAATGAACAAAAAGCCATAGTTTTTTTTTGCAAAGCAACAAGTGTTTTTTGAAATTAAGAAAGAAAGATAGGTGGGACATGGTGCCCCATACCTATAATCCCAGCAGCTAGGGAGGCCGAGGCAGGAGGATCACAAGTTCAAGACCAACCTGGGCAATTTAGAACCAGGTCTTAAAATAAAAAGGGCTGGAGATGTAGCTCTGGAACACCTCTGGGTTCCCAGTAACACTAAATAAGGAAAAGCAACATACACACACACACACACACACACACACACAGAGAAATCCATTAGTAAATGAAGTTTTACTGACGTGCTGAGATTGGTTCAAAAGGATTGCCTATCAGACATCACCGAGGCAACTGAATGAAAGAGAAGCTGTCCTATCCCTTGGATTAAGTGGAAGAAGTTTTAATGCAATGATAAGCGTTGAGAGGCCTAGTGTGACCAGTTCATGGAAAGCACAGGACTAATCATTAAGGTGTGAATTGATTTGTCAGAAACATCCTGCTGACTTTGAACAGGAGCTGATTAACTCCCAGAGATGTGTGATCCAATATAGGAAAAAATGAAACTAGAGTTTAAGTCAAATAGGAAATGCTGATGAACTTGGGTATTTTTCAGTGTGCCTTAAAATCTGAAAAAAAAAAAAAAAAAAAAAAAGGCCTAAAGTGTTCTTCGAGTAAGTATCGTTTTAAAGAGCTGTGTCTTCATCAAATATGGTAAGGTTCACAGGGATTTGTTCTCATCAAGTATGGTAAGACTCACAGGCATACAAGTGACTATCATGAGGGAAGAATTTGTTATAGGTCCCTAGAAACAGGAGATAAGGCACACCACACAGGGCCACACAGGAGAGCACTTGTGGTCTGTTGGGAGGAAGCAAGGGGAATATGTGAAAAGGATCCTTTATTGTGGTTTCTGCAGGAAGGAACGGATAAGGCAGAACAAGCAGGTTTGGAGATTGGCTAATTTGGATAATTTCAGTGGGCTCTGGGGTATAGAAGCTGTCTCTAGTAGTCTGATACCTGGCCCTGAGGTGATAAGGCCCAGTGTAAGAGCCCCCTAAAGGAGGTGGCTTGGGTGTGGGCTCTAGGTTGGTTTGCATATGAAAAGCGTGTTCCTTAGGAGGGTGTGGGGGTATATACCTGTAATCCCAGGTATTCAGGAGGCAGGAGGATTACAAATTTGAGGTTTGTCTAGGCAATTTAGGGAGACCTTGTCCCCAAATTTAAAAAAGGGTAGGGATGTATGTAGCTTAGTGGTAGAGCATCCTGGATTCAATTCCCAGTACCACTCAGAAAACTAAACTAAGCAAAAGAACAACAACAAACATGTTCCAGGGTTTTTTGGCTCTCTTTAGAATTAGCAAACTCTGACACTGTCCCTTAGGGAGGAAGTCCCTCCAGAATCAGCGAGGCCCCAAGATGTCAAACAATCAGGAAATAGCAGGCATGGTTCATTAGTATAAAAACTACTGCAAGTAAATAAGAAAACATTGTTGTGGTTTAGTTGTTGGGTTCTTTTTTTCTTAGGACCACATGTAGTAGCCAGCCTCCAAGATGACCTACTGTGATCCCACCTCCTATATTCATGCTCTCGTGTAGTCCTCTCCTACGTTATGGCTTGGTCTGTGTGACCAATAAAACAGTGGAAGTGATGGTGTATCACTTTCAAGGTTTAGTTACATTTCAAGACTAGACTTTTTCACCTTCTCTATCCACATTGAGTCACCATGAGAAAAACCATGTCACAAGGACATTCAGGCAACCTTCTGGAGAGACTCACTTTCTGAAGAACTGAGGCTTTCTGCCAGTAGCCATGTGAGTGAGACATTGGACTTCCGTCCCCCAGTCCCAGTCAGCCTACAGGTGACTGACCTCACCAGAGCCTCCCAGTTAGCTGCTCCTAGAAATTGTGTGAGGTAATAAATGTTCTAAGTTGCGCATTTTAGAGGATATTTGTTCTTTAGCACCATATAACTCACACACATATAAATAATGGTGCATTTTGTAACAAGGCCTCTTATTTTTAAAAAGAGGAAGATTGTTCCTATTTTATATATAAGGAAAATGACTTCAGAGAGATTAAGCAGTTTGCTCAAAGTGATGTTAGTTAATGGCAAATAGACTTGATCTAGCCTGTGGCAGAACTCATTTAAATTTTGAATTTATTTAGGTCTAAATTGGTATTTTAGTGATTATCAAAACATGAACTAAAAGGTAGTTCTGATATTCCTGTGACTCTGTATCTGTCCTCTTCCTTATAGGGCAATAACCCAACAAAGATATCTTTTATTAAATATTGATAATGCATTCTGTGCGTTTTTTCCCTCTTACTTTCTTCTCTCTCTCTCTCTCCCCCCCTTCCCTCCCTCCCTCCCTTCCCCCTTCCTCCCTCTTCCTTCCTTCCTTCCTTCCTTCCTTCCTTCCTTCCTTCCTTTCTTTCTTTTTCAGTACTTGGGATCAAACCCAGGGCCATGCACATTCTAGACAAGTGCTCTACCACTGAGCTGCATCCTCCAACCTTTTTTATTTATTTTGGGTTTCATCCCCCAGGCTGGCCCAAACTTGTGATCCTCCTGCCTCAGCCTCCCAAGTAGCTGGGATTACAGATGTGCAACATTGTACCTGGCTTTTCTTTCTCTAACCTTAATGTGTTGACTTATTTGTTCATTCATGCATTAAACATTTATGGAGGACCTACTAAGTGCCAGGGACTAGGAATATAAGAACGTGTTAATAATAGCCATAGCCTCTGAGTTTCTAGTTTGATAATGTTTCCAAATATCATTCTCCTTCTTTTCAAAAGGAGGAGGCACCTTGCTCTCTCTCTGGCTAACCTGTTCTGCCATCAGTAAAGGAACAGAGTCACCACTCTGAGTGTGGAGTTGGCAAGAAAGAACTGAGTGTTGGAGTGTTTTCTCATGGAAGCCCACTGCGGCTCCGTATAATGCTTCATTTATTCTGTTGCTGAAGTTCCATCTCCTCCTGCAGGCAGCATGCGTACCATCAACTCTAATGAGCACAAGTGAGCTTCCAGGGTCCCTGCAGTTGTGCATCCAGCAGCCTCTCCTGTCCTGTCCCTTGCTGCTTCTGGAGACCCAAGATGATCTGCTTGCCAACTCCTATTTCTCTTCTAAGCTTATTAACTTTCCAGGATTAGAAGAAGAGATTGCCTCTTAGTTTTAACTAATTGCTGAAAGAATGGAGAGGGGCCTGTATTCCTACCAAAAAAGGGAAGTGAATGAAAGGTAATTTTTCCAACTCAGGCTCTTCACTGTAGTCTTTAAGTTTTTGTTGGGGGTTATGAGGTTTAAAATCTCCAGGAGGGTTGTATTACTCAAAAAATCTGCCTCCTCTAGATTGTTTTCCTTTGAGGTCAATCTCTTTTTTCTTTTTAAAATGTCATTATGGATTAAAAGATAGTTTATCAGAAAAGCAATTCTCAACTCAGGGTAGGTTAGGAGTAAATAAAATTGAGGTAGTGGGATGCACAGATCTTTAGAGGGAGTTTTTCCTGCAAAAAAATAACATCATTTTTTGAGAAAAATGAAAAATGTGTAAATTTTTATATTGTGAACTTAAGAATTTGAAAAAAGTCTTGTCTGATGAGGTTATGTAAAAGACATGGTGATTCATAATTGGACATATCCCATCAAAATCTTGGAGGTACCTAGATGTTCCTGATTATTGAGTGGAAAAATGAGTTCTAGAAGACTGGAAAACATTGTGTTAGAAAAATGTTGAGTTTTCTAAAAAGACAGAATGGGAGAAGCCAGGGTAGGATCCAGGAACAGTTCCATGGGTCTCATAATGAGAGAACTTGGAGAGGCAGGCAGCAAGGGCCAATGTTAGAGAATGAGGAGGGACTCAAAATAGACTGGTAAACCGGGTGCAGTGGGACATGCATGTAATTTCAGTGACAGGAGGCTGAGGTAAGAGGTAAGTTCAGAGCCAGCTTGGGCAACTAAGTGAGACCCTGTCTCAAAATAAAAAATTTTAAAAAAGGGCTGGAATGTTGCTTCGTGATAAAGCATCTTTGGATTCAGTCTCCAGTACCAAGAAACAGAACAAAACAAAAGAAAAACCCAAAATGGCTTTAAAATAACTGAGGTGTCATTGTCTTCTAGATTTGTTTGTAATTTTGCAGTGAAGAAGCCTCTTCTCAGAAAGCCCTGTAAAATTGAACACATACAAATAAAAACTTAGGCATGGCAAAATAAAGTCAAATGACAATACCTTTATTGAAGAATTGATTTTCTTAGTAAAAACATTTTATAAGTACATAATGAAATATAAACAAAAGAAAAAATATCATTAGCATTTATTCACAGAATAAATACACATGGTCAACAAATATATAAAAAATGATTATAATATTTATTTTCTACCCATCAGATTAGCAAAGGTTAAACATGTTTGATGAGCCAGTATTGACACGGATATATGGTGCTCTCGCCCACTGTTGGTGGGAGAATAGATTGATGTGAATTTCTTTTAAGACAAAAAAGTAGTTTCTTAACTAAATGTGTATGACTTTTAACATAGCTAAAATCTAACTCTGAACATGTATTAAGGCAAAACATTTGCATATGTGAACAAGATGTGTGTTCATAATGAAAAATCAGAAACATTAAATGTGCAGCAATAGAAGACAGACTGGATAAATTATGAAACATCTATAAAATGGAATCTATTAAAGATAATGAGGCAAACCTATCGGTATAAATGAGGAACAGTGTTTAGCATGATGCTATTTTTAGTAAGAAGAATGAACTCTATTCTTCCAATAGAGTTACTTTAGATTAGGTAAAGGGGTGGAAGGGAGGGGAGGGGGTATGGGGATAGAAAGGATAGTAGAATGAATTAGACATTATTACCCTGTGTACGTGTATAACTATATGATTGGTGGGATTCTACATCATGTATACCCAGAAGAATGAGAAGTTGTACTCCTTTATATATGATGTATCAAAGTTCATTGTCATGTATAACTAATTAAAACAATTTTTTTAAAAAAAGAAAAAACAACTAACCTCTCCTGAACTTGAAAGTCAATATAGACATAAGTAGATCCATGCTGGTCCAGTCATGATATAGAAGGTTATTAATGTGGTTACTTCTGCATAGTGGCTTGGAAGTGAGGGAACAGGAACTAGTTTATACCTTTTATGATTGCAGTTTTTTTTTTTTTACTGTGAATATGTATTTCCTTAAAAACTTTAAGAGTTAAAAATTTTTTAGTTATAGAACTGGGGGGTAGGTAACTCAACAGTAGAGTGTTTGCCTAGCGTGTCATCTGTTTTAGACAGCTTTTTCATGGTTGTAAACAAATGACCTGACAAGAACAATGTAGAGGAGGGAAGTTTATTTTGGCTCAGTTTCAGAGGTATCAGTTCATAGATGATCAACTCCATAGCTGTGGGCCCAAGGTGAGTCAGAACATCGTGGCAGAAGTGCATGGCAGAGGAATACAGCTCAGGAATGGCAGTTAGGACACAGAGAGTGTTCTGCTCACCAGGGACAAAGTATAAATCCCAAAGGCATGCCCCCAGTAACCCACCTCCTCCAGCCATATCCTACCTGCCTATAGTGACCTCCCAGTTAATCCATATCAGTGAATTAATCCACTGATTAGGTTAAGGCTTTCATAATCCAATCAGTTTACCTCTGAAAATTCTTCAGTTACTTAACACATGAACTTTTGGGGGGATACCACATATCTAATCTAAACTACAATATAATTTTAACCATTTCTAAGTGTACTATATAGTTCCATAATGTTAAGTATATTCACATTGTTGTACAAACAATCTCTCTCTCTGTCTCTCTCCCCACACCAGCCCCTCTCTCTCTTTTTTTTTTTTTTTTTTCTTTTTGGTGCCAGAGATTGAACCCAGGATTTTGGGCTTGTTAAGCTTGTGCTATGTCACTGAATTTTGCTTCCAGCCCCTGTAACTTTCTCACCTTGCAAAACTGAAACTTTATTTCCATTAAGCAGCAATTCCCCATGTGCTCTCAGTCCTTGGTGACTGCCATTCTACTTTCTATCTCTATGATTTTGAGTACTTTAGATAACCTTAAAGTAGATCCTACAGCATTTATCCTTTTGTGACTGGCTTATTTCACTTAGCATAACATCCTGAAAGTTCATTTATTATAACATGTCAGAGTTTCCTTCCTTTTTAAGCCTGAATAATATTGCATTGTATGTATCATATTTATTTATCCATTCATTCACTGATGAACACTTGGGTTATTGCTACTCTTAGCTATTGCAAATAGTGCTGCTGTGAACAGTAAATGGCAAATATCTCTTAGAAATCCTGCTTTTATATATTTTGGGTATATATCCAGAAGTGAGATTCAATAATTTTTTCAAGTATTTAACTGCTGCATATGGTAGTACATGCTTCTAATCCCCGAAACTCAGGAGGCCGATGCAGGAGCATCTCAAGTTCGAGTCTTGTCTCAGCAACTTAACAAGATTCTGTCTCAAAGTAGAAAAATAAAAAGGAATGGGGATGTAGCTCAGTGGTAGAGGGCCCCTTTACCATTAATATTAAAAATATTAAAAGTATTCATCTAATGGATTCACCTGCAGCAGCAGAGGTGCTATTAAGTAGACACTCTGGGCTTGTTGAACTGAGTTTCTGAAGCCAAGATTTTCTTTATTTTATCTGCTTGCTGGGGGTTTAGCAACTTCATTCCTGTCCCCTGAGCCTTTCCTTTGCAGAGACAAGAGGAGACGTAGCCAGCTTGTGAATTGGGCTTCTCCCTTCTGCATTAATTCAGCACATTTCTATAGCTCCCTGAAGGAAGAGACGCAGCAGCAGCATTTAATCAGTGGCCAGGAACATGCTTTTCCAAGGACACGACTTATTTCTCAGCCAGCTGTTGCTGGTTGCTTCCTAGCAACGAGCAGCCCTCACGTGTGATTGCTCTAAGGCTCTTTCTCTCCATGGCTATCCACCTGCTGTCACAGTTGGATGGGGGTAGAGTGGTTCCTGGATCTGGGGTTAATTCCCTATAGGATGTGAGTGATCTGCCCCTGTTATTCCTCCAGCTGTGGTGCTAAACCTCTTGATCTTAGAACAGCCTATTGGTTCAGATGTTCTGCTACCCGTCCTGCACGTTCATGATTAGAGCAGATAAGTGTCACCAGCTATGTCCCAGACAGAGCAACAGGGACTTTTCTAGTTGGGATTCTAAAGTGCAGCTGAGATGAGAGACTTGGAGAAGAGAGAATGTGTCTGGCACCCAGCTGGTGCAACCTGCCTTTCAGGATGGAGTGGGGGTTGTTGGAGGCCCTGGCACAGCATACCATCTGTGCAAGAGCAACAAGGGATATCTCAGCCCAGGTGGTCTCCAGGCTCTTGGCTTCCATAGACATTGGAAAGAGGGAGTGGGGAGGCAGATGTCAGCAGTTACTACTTCTAGACTCTGAACTTGCCATTCCCAGGGGACCTGAGAGAGGGCTGCACTGGGTAGTTTCCTTCCAATGTTTCTGCAGGTGTGTGCTGGAGGCTTTGGGATGAGGCCCTGCTCTCTGATGTGCTTCATTTGGTGTACAGTGTTTTTGCAGTCTTGAAGTTTTGTGGAATATCCTGCTTTTTCATGTTGCCATCAGGAAGCCCTCAGTCCCACGTGCCAATAGTCAGCGACCCCTCTAGACTGAGAATGTGTGCTGTCCAGCATGCTCAATCCTACCTCCTGATTCATCAGTCCTGTTGAGTGCATAACTCTGCTCTTCTCTATCCACTGTGGTGAGCATGGCTGTCTCTACAGGCATCACCTCAGATTCACTCATGCATTCATCCTTCATTTACTGAGCTGCATTTGAGTACCTGATCTTGAGTTAGGCACTGACTAAAAAGATCAGTAAGGCATCATCCTTGCACTCCCTAACTTTATGGGCCAGATGGGAAGAAAGATAAGTAAACAAGCCAGGGTGGGGAGAGGTGCACTGAGATTCAGTGATAGAGGGGAGCATAGAGACCTTGAGTATACAACCCAGTCTGGTGGTGGTGGGGGCATGGAAGCTTCTGGAAAGATGTCACCTGAGTTGAAAATTCTGCAGGATGATAGGAGTTAGCTTGGTGACAAAGGGGAAGAGGAGGAATAGTGGGATAAGAAAAGTGTTTCAGCCAGAGGTAGGTTACAGAGGCATGGAGACATGAGAGAGCTGGCATGGTGGGGATGAGCAAATAAGACCTTAAGTTGTCGAAAGCTAAGTGCACCTGTGGGGTGACCAGGGTGGCAGTGGGAAGAGCCTTATTGACCTGCTGAGGGTTTGTACTCACAGAGCCCTTAATTTAATCTGTGAAGCACTTGTTAGATTTGTGTTCACAGATTGCTCTGGCTCCAGAATGGATTTGTTGGGGGACTGGTAGTTGGGAGGCAGGGAGGTCCAGAGAAGAGGCCTTTGCAGTAATACAGGAGGGAAATGATTTGGGCAGAGGAATTGCCTGACTCCCTGGCCAGCAGCCCTACAAAAGAGAGGAGCAGAAACTGCCCTCTGCACATAGCTCTTGCTCTCACTACCTCCCCTGCACACTTTGTTCCTGCCTTCTCCCACCCTGACTGGGTTCCCAGAACTGGTAGCTGGACTCTAATATCAGCAGAGGCAGCTCTTGTTGGATGACTTGGATACCTGAGAGCATGGCTTCTGTCCAACTGCTGTGTCTGGGTGGTGGACTTGGTGCAGGGCATTCACATGTGGCTGGACCTAGTCCAGCACATCGGGCCCGCTCCCCCTCCCCCAGAACAGGCTTCAGCCTGGAGGGGATGGACAAGTATCTTGAACTGGCAATGGTGAGAGATGGAGAGGGTGGGGTGGGGTGGTGGAGGAATGAGCTCTTGTGCCTGGAATGTGAGGGAAGGAGGAGTCAGGGATGAGTAAAGCAAGTGGGGGAAGGTGGTGCCGAACCAAGACTGCAGAACCAGGAAGAGATGCCTTAGAAGGGGAAAGTGCCAGACACAATGATTAACCACACTCATCCAGTGGGGACATCCCCAGGTGAGGGCTGAAGAACCCTCCACAGGAAATGAAGCTGAAGAACCAGCTTGTGGGCTGGGGGAGTTCAGGATTGATCAAGGAGTTAAACTATGCTACTGACCTCTACCAGAGTGGCCAGGGTTACCTAGGGAAGTGTTTTGTTGAGAAGAAAATAATAACAGCTAAGTTTCTTAGTGGTTACTATGGTGATTACACTTTATATTATTAATTTCTTAAATTCTCACAACAGCTCGATTAAACAGATACTGCTATGGGCTGTCAATTAAAAGATGAGGAAGTGGAGGTTAGGGGACATTTCTAGGCCCCTCAGCTGCTGGCCTTGGTTATGAATAGAGGAATCAGGACTGAGCCCTAGTGGCCTCCAGGACTTCTGTGGAGAACCATCATAGGCCTCCATTGCTGCTTCTCTGGGCACCTGCCCTATGGAATTGTCAGCCATTTGCATCAGTCTAATGATGACTCCTGAGGGTGGTAATAATATTCTCTTGTTTAGATTAGAACATTGCCCTAGATAACACACTGGATGTAAAGTCAGGATTTTGAAACCATTTCCATTTGATTCCAATGCCAAGCTGTTTTCGTGAGCACATGCTGCCTTTAGAGTCAGGCTAGACCTTGAAGGAAGTAAGGGCCCCATGCAAACCTGAGATAGAGGGGTCAGGTGACCAGAGGGCTCGGTGAAGCAGCAAAGGAAGTAGGAACAAGCAGGGAAGGGTGGGAGGGAGGCTAGCGAGTGGCTAAGAGTTTGGTCTCTGGAATTCTGACTCCCTGCTTTCTTGGCTCTCTGACCCTCTCCCTGTTGTGCTACCTGTCTCAGACATAGTTGCCTCATCTAGAAATCGGCATGAGAACACTGATTTTCCATGGTTATGTTAAGAATGAAATAAGAGACTGTGTGTCTTGCCTGGTCTCACACATGATGCTCAAAACACATAGTAGAAAGCCCCTGCCAAGTGCCAGTCTAGGTGGCCCCTCTCCAGGGAGCTCAGAGCCTCTTGGTCAGTCAGGGTGGGTATAAGGAAGCACTCAAAGGGTTAACCTGGCACGTTCACGTCATTCTACTTGTGGCGTATAAAGACTAGCTTTTTTCATTTCTAGAGACTGTAGAAGATGATGACCCTTGGTTCTGGCTTCCCTCCCAGCTGCTTCTTGTTGATGAAGTGAAAATAGGAAGCCACCACCTCTCCATTCCCCACAGTGCAGGCCAGCCTGGCCTGCCTCAGCCTGCAGACACTTCCGAGGTGTGTGCATTTTATATTGTGTGAGCCACAGAACAATAGGAGGCCTGGCTTGGGGTGGGAGGGCAGAGGAAGGCAGGGGAAGGCTGTGTGCTCCCCACACTTGACCTAGCAAATACCATCACCTGAGCAGAACTGGAAAGGATGTCAGGGGCCACCTAATTCAGGCTCCCACCAGTCTCTAGTTCAAGGCCTCTATTCACCCTCACAATGACTTCAGTAGGCTCACCTCCACAGTTCTACTTTCAGTACTCATTGAGTGACATCGGCACTCATTGGGTTCCCCAACATTTGAACTACTCCCTGGGTTTGTGGGGTTCTTCATTCATGAGTTTTGACAGGGAGCAAAGTCCAGCCTCCACCACAGAGGCACTCAGCCGAGGCTCTGCCAACACGTCAGACTTCCTGAAGCAGCTATGCCAGAGGGATGGTGCGGGCAGCTCCATTGCTAGGGCAGCAATCCCCAGATATTAATACCACATTTTAGTATCAAAGTAGCACTTTCCAGTTCATATCTGGAACAGCATAAAAATTATTGAGATTCTAGTGCTAGATGCTGGGCATGATGGTGCACTCCTGTAATCCCAGTGACTTGGGAGTCTGAGGCAGGAGGATCGCAAGTTCAAGGCCAATCTCCCAACTAAGCAAGGCCCTAAGCAAATTAGTTAGACACTGTCTCAAAATAAAAAAATAAAAAGGACTGGAGATGTAGCTCAGTGCAAAGTACCCTTGGATTTAATCCCCAGTACTAAAAAAAATAAAAAAGCAAAAAGATTTTCTAGCTCTGAAAGGAGATTTAGACAGAATGATACTAATTTTTCAAGGAGGAAGCAACAAAGAGCAAGAACAAGGGAGTCACTGAAGGGAAAGCTGGCTTGCAGGCTTTTTGTCTTAGAGTCTTTCCCCGAGATTCTTAAGGTTCACTCATGGGTTTCAGAATGCTTTGTGAAGAGGCTTAATAAAGGAGGGGTACAGAGAAGCTAGAGCAGCAAGCATTTATTGGGTACTTGAGCCAGACACTGCTAAATGCTGTGCATGTTTACCAGTTTAATCGTGTGACTTTCAAGTGCCTATGATGGTTGTTTCCATCTTATAAATGAGGAACATATCAGGCAAGAGCCTGACAAACTTGCCAAAGGTCACAAAACCAGAGCCAGAATTCTAATGTGGATTTCAGAATCTGTAGCTCAATCACACTTCACCCTGACACACAATGAAGGGCACAGGCAAGGGTGTGGAATGAAGGAGGGCAAACTGCCTATCTGGGTCTCAGACTGCATGGAGGTGGCCAGCCACATGGGAAAGATGGAAAGTCCTATTAGAGCCACATATCCAAACCAAGGGGAATGGACACTAGCCAAATTATGGAATAGCCAAATTATGGAACCAGCCTAGGTGCCTGTCTACCAACAAATGGATAAAGATAATATGGTGTACATACACAATGGAGTTCTATTCAGCCATAAAGAAGAATGAAATTATGTCATTTGGTGGTAAATGGATGGAACTGGAAAGCAGCATGCTAAATCTGAAATCAATCACACTCAGAAAGTCAAGGGCTGAATGTTTTCTCTCATATGCAGAAGCTAGAAAGAAATAAAGGAATAATAAAAAAAGGGATCTCTTGAAAATACAGGGAAGATCAGTAGAGTAGAGGCAGAGGTAAGGAGGGGAAGGAAAGGGGTAGAACTGGAAGGGGAAGTAAGTGAACCAAATTATGTGTAGGTATGAATATGTCACAGTGCATTCCACTTTTTGTGTATTTTTTTTTCATTTTCATTCCACTTATATATAACTATAATGTATCTATTAAACATAAAAAATAGGGAATAAAAAGCTCAGGGGAAGTGGGATGATATTCTCCTTGGATAAGTGCTATCTTGGAGACACGTATGCATCTCTGACCAGGGAAGGCTGATAGCAGATGGGCAGCCATGGAGCCCAGCCCTGACCAGCTGCTGTTTGCTGGAGAGAGCTGCCTGCATGCCCCCGTGGCAAGTACATGGTGACAGTGGGATTAGGTGTACCAAGAAACCTCAGTGAACATTGGGTAGAGATGCACAGTGGGCCCTCCTGGCTGACCTTCCAGCAACTCTGAGTCCTGTGTGCTTATAGTTTGCTAATCTCCATCCCCATGGTAGCAGGAGGTGGCAGAGCTATCACTAAGGCGGTGGAGTTTCCCACCTCTTGATGGCCAGGCTGTTCACTCAGCAAGTATCTCCTAACATGAGGTGCTGGAAAGGAGCTTTTCCAAAATTATCAGAGAACCTCCTTGAATTCAACCATCTAGAGATGAGGATGTAAAACTAGGACAGTGGGCCCATAGACTACCACTGGAGTGAGCGGTCTCTCTCCTGTCCTTCATGTTTCCTATATCCTCCTTGATTTGGGTCTGTTGATTTCATTTGTTCTGTCTGTCTTGTCTCCTGCCTTATTCACAAAGGATTTAAAATGGCTCTCAAAAATGTATTCAAAATGATAGGAAAATAATGTAAATATATGAGTGATTTGAAACCAGAGGAATATATGAACGAGAAGTGGATGGAATGCCAGGACTACTTACCTTAGCCACCCTTTTTCAGAACATTTGACCCCCATCTGGAACTACTCCAGTCTGTCTTATGTCTTAAAGCTCACATTTTAGGGATATTTTCTTTTTTTAAAATAATATTATAATGTAAGCAGTGATTCATTCAGTAAATATTTGTTGTCTGCTTTTTAATAAAGAAATCCGTCCCTTTTCATTTCTAATTTTTTGGTTACATCTTGGAGACATTCCGGTGTGTCCTGTCACAGTCCATCACTGGCTGTTTCAGGTTCTAGTTAGCACTCTAGAATTCACTCCCATGTTATCACCATGTATCATTTTGGTCATTCATCCCATTGGTAATCCAGTTTTGTCATTTATTGTTTTGGAATGTTTCTTCAGAAACATTTTTGAAAATCATCTTAAAAGGCATATTTTGTAATGTTCTCTGACATTCTCCTGGCATTTTGTGGAACATAATGGAATCTGGAGCTGGTTTTTTGCTCCTCTGCATTATGGAGTGCCTCAGGACAGCCCTGGGTAACCAACATAGTTGCCAACAGGTGAGGCCCTGCGCCAGCCACTGGCTAGGCTCTTCTGTTCAGTGAGGCCCTCATTTAGCACCTGTCCATGTCAGCACTTCTCCAGGCCACAGGTACAGCAAAGCCACACATCCTGAGACTGAACATACACAGAGAAACTAATAATGAATAACATAATCTGATTTGTATTTTATTGGAGGTCTGTGCTTGAAGCAAGAAGTGGTAGGAAACAGGGAGGCCAGTTAGGAGCCAAGGCAACAGGTCAGATAAGACCAGGGTTATAGCAGCAGATATGGTATAAAAACAGTCAAGTAGGGATCTAGTTTGGAGGTAGCACCAATTCCTAATACTGAACACAGAACTGTTTCAGTCTGCCACCTGTAGAAACCGTGTTTAAGACCCTTTAATTGACTAGCAGGCGTGCTCTGTGGCTGACCTCTCCCTGACTTCCTTAGCTCCTAACCTTGTGGCCTACCCCAACCAGCCTCCTAGTATGGGGACCCCTGAGGTGAGGGGGTACCAGTGATGTTGACTTAAGCCTGACTTCCTCCTCAGTGCCCACTGAGCCACAGAAACCTTGGAGGCCCCCTGCTTACCTTTGTCTCATCAGTCACTTTCAGCATGGGTTCCCCAACCCCTGCCCCTCTCTCCTTGTCTTGCAGGATAGGCTGCACCTCCAGGCACAATTTTTTCTTTGGTCCCAGAGATTGAACCCAGGGCGCTTAAGCACTAAGCAACATCCCCAGCCCTTTTTAATATTTTATTTAGAGACAGAGTCTCACTGAGTTGCTTAGGGCCTCACTAAGTTGCTGAGGCTGGCTTTGAACTCTTGATCCTGAGGAGGCACCATTCTTGATCTTCATGTGTGTGCCCCAGCCAAGCTCTGTAAGAGACCATCAATGCTTCCCTCCTAAGAACTCTCCTGTCAAACCCTGCTGTCCAGGCAGCACAGAGCAGGTTCACATGTTCTCTGCAGCTCAGCAAGCCTCTGGTCAGAGCAAGAGACCCTACTCACCCTTTGTGATGGGCCCCCAAACTCTAGAGCCATTCTTTCCATTACTTGACTTCAGGGCAGGGGAAAGCAGCTGAGGGTGCACTTGTTATTTCTCTAGTCCCTTGTACAAGAGTTGGAAGAAAGAAGAGAGGCAGAGACCATCCTCCCCTCATGCCCTACCCACTTTGGTTGGGGAGCTGTAGTACTTTTTCCATGGCAGCTTTGTGGGTGTTGAGAGGTGGATGTGTCAGTGCCTTGACAGCCTCCCCATCCTTGGGTTAAGGAGAGGCAGTGATGTGGAGGTCACCCACCCCTGGGATTCCTCTGGAAGCCCTGCCTTCCTGGTGAGGGCACAGGTGGAACCACGTGGAGTTTCTGCAAGCAGATGGAGCTGAGCCCTTCTAAGGTGTAAACCTAATTTCCAGTAACAAATTCTTTTCTGCCTAAAATAGCCAGAGTGGTTTTTGTTTGCTGCATCTATAAGCCTGACCCGAAGTGCAATCGGAAGAGTGTGACCTGGGCAAGACAGCTCTCTGGGGCTGTCCCTGGGGCTGACAGCTTTTTCAACAGCCAGGGCGGCAGGCCCTTCCCTGAGAAGATGTGGGCAGCATAGCTCCAATGTCCATCTCATAAAGGTCCAGGGCAGAGGTCTCTGCATGGGTGGGGGGGGGGGACGACGCAAAAAAAAAACCACCATGGGGCCCATGACAGAGCCACACTCTCTGTATGGGAGAGAGTATGGCTCTGTGTGAGAGTATGTAGGGATGTGCGATGGCTAATGTTGGCAAGAGAGCCCCACAGATACCACCTGCTGAGAAAAACAGTCTCTGCACTTTCCCCCCAATCCATCTTCCATCATCCCAGCCCTGAAAGGGCCTGGAACTGGGGAAGGGGAGCAAGTGGGGCAGGGTGAAGCTTTGAAAGGGTTGTGGGACTGAAGTTTTGTTATAGATTTGACTGAACTTTTAGATCCCTGAGAGTTGTAATTGTCAAAATGGAACTGTGTGTGTGTGTGTGTATGTTTTGAGGACAGAATCCATCTAGTATGCCTTGCACAAGTATGTAAGCTAGTAAGCAAAGGCTTTCACACTGAGCCAGATCCCCAACCCCAAATTGGGCTTATTCTCAGTATTAAAAGTAACAAAGCCGGGCACAGTGGCACATGTCTGAAATCCCAGCAACTCAAGAGGCTGAGAGGCAGGAGGATAGCAAATTTGGGGTCAGCCTGGGCAATTTAGAAGACCCTGTCTCAAAATAAAATAAAAAGATCTGGGTGGGAGTGTAGCTCAATGGTTCAATCACCAGTCCGGCCACCCTCCCACCCCTCCTCCCCGAAAGAAAGGGGAATAAAGCCAGGGAATTGTCCTGTGATGGTGATGCTGCAGGAGATGTGAGCCACATAGTTGACTTCAGGCAGTGATGGGAGAACAGTCAAGTCCCATCCTATGAGTCCTCTGGGCTTAACCTTCTTAGTGAACTTGCTGCACTTATGAGGGGCTGGGCAGTGACAGGGGCTCAGTCTTCAGAGACTGGCTATGTTCTCCAGTGGTAGGGAAGCGGGCGAAGCTGCACTTTTTGCTTGTCGAATCCTGGGAGGCATTGGAGCCACATGGTGACCCAGTTTTCTGCCTCTGTCTGAGCAAAGAGAGCTCTGATTATAGGAGGTGTGAGGGCTCTAAATGACTGCAAAGTACTTTTCAATCAGACAGAAAATAGGTGAGAAATGCATTTCCGTTAATGCCCCAATTATCCCAGTCCCAACAGGACAAAAAAATGTGCTTTTGCCTGCTCCCAGGGACTTGGCTGTCAGAGTCCAGATTGTCCTCTCCCGGATGTGGCTTTGTGCTCAGATGGCACAGCTGAGAGTGGCTGGAGAGGCATCCTCACCTGCTGTTTTCAGAGGGCCCAGGATGCAGGCCCAGGAGGCAAGGCCCACTCAGGCCATGGAAGCAGGAAGAGCCACAGGTTCCTGTTAGACTCTCCCTGCAGCAACTTCAGAGCTTCTCTCTCATCTTTGACCCCAAAGTGGTGCATTTGCCTCCTCATCAATCACCTGGGTTCCTGTAGGTCTTTCTGCCTCCTCCTGCCCCCCATCCCCCCATTCCCCCATCACAGTGCCGCAGGGTAGTCTTTCTAAAAAACAACCTCCACCCTGCTGTGACACTAGTAACTCTTTCAAGGGCTCCCACTGCTTACTGGCTATGGAGGGCCCTCTTGGGACCCCAGTGGATCCTCTTGATGTTCCCAGACCACCAAGTGACTGACTGCCCTTTCCCTACCTAAGTCTGTTCCTTTCTTTCCTAAATATCTACCCACCCACTTCTCTGCACCCTTACTGATTATTCCAGCACTCTCTCCTGTCCTCTCTCCACTTAGTATTCCAGCAC